>CAOKZL010000850.1:272500-489446 GCA_948472985.1 Iguana delicatissima
ATGGAGGCTGGTATACTTCCACAAAGTAGGCAGATTCCAGGGAAGTGGAGTTGGTGTGTTACCAATACAGGTTACAGTCCTGATTGCTGACTGTTCTGTGTTGGAGATCAGGCAGGTGGACTGGATTAAGGGATTTGGAGGTGGAGACCAGGCAAAGGAAGAATCTGCTTAGCTTCATTAAAACAAGAGATAAGCTGGATAAGCTCCTTGTGACATTCACTGCTGCATTTATATTTGTGAGGTTGTAACTCTCCCATTGTTATCCTTAAGCTGTATCCTGTTAAAAATTTTGATTGTTTGCAGATTGTCCATCACTTCCATCAATGGTTTTGATTGTTTATTACGAACTTAAAATGTTACTCCACTCTTTTAAAACATCTTTTAAAATTTTAAAAGTGGCATGACACAAAAGAAAGAGCAGGAGGAAAATGCCCGTGCTTTCATACAGGTGGGTCACCAATAAATCATAAATGAAGGAAGACAACAGGAAAGCTTTTTGGTTAGTGAAGTCCTGTTGGAGTCAGCTTAAAGTGGTCAAAGTGATTTTGATCCAAATAAGCCTCCCTTTAATCTCCAAGAACAATATTTCGGGGAAGGCTAAGCCAAGAGAGAGTCCCTCTTGGCCTTGCTACCTGTGCTATGGATTATCCTTTCAATTCTAAGTGGGAAGTTCAGACTTGTTGCCCTCTGTTTGAACTCTCTCTACCTCTCACACAAGTTTTTCTTCTTCAAGGCCTTTCCTTCAGTCTTCTAAGCCAGGGATGAGGAACCTCAGTTTAGGGGCCCCATCCAACACGTCTAGGTAGCCACACCCCTTTCTTACAATATAGGTTTTCTTGTTTTCATACAGGTTACCGCCACAATTGTAAAAGGTAGCAGTGCCTCTCCTAAGGTTTAACAACTGCCAACAAGAGCCTTAAAATAAATTGCGGTGGATATTTAGGGCCTAAATAGCCTAAAGGGTATCTTTGAAAGATGAGCAGAGTCGCTCAGGTTAGTACTTGGATGGGAGACTGCCAATGAATACCAGGTGCTATAGGCCGTATTTCAGAGGAAGGAACTTGCAAAAAACAAAAACCCATCTCTGAGCATTCCTTGCCTAAGAAAACCCTATGAAATTTGTGGGGTCACTATAAGTCCACAGGCAACTTGACAGTATGTGCACACACACTTCCTCAATCAGCCTGAAACTAGTAATTGCAGAGATGCAGAAGACTCATGTGTGTGAGTTGTGACTCCAACATCCATTCTTTCTAGTCCTACCACACTGCAGATTTCACATTGTTTAATTAATATAACCACACATTGGGGATTTTTGCCTGTTTTAAAACAGGCTGTTTTCCCTGTCTTATGTTTTTAGGACAAAGTACTGGCAAAAGCATCTCTGTCTTCCTTGCCTAAGAAAAGCCAGTGAAATTCATGGGATTGACAGGCAACTTGAGGGCACATACACACATACACAACATCTAAACTAGAACTTAAGTGATTAGTGACAGCTATGAGCTTCAGGTCCATGAATACTTTCTTTCCTTTCTCCTTCATTTCTGGCTTTGGTGTGGAGATCCTGATTGGTCTGTTTTAAGCATAATAGAAACTATTGGATTAAACCAGCTCTGGTTTAAATAGAGCAGAATTTCCATGCTGAAAACACTGTAGAAGCAAAGAAAGAGGAGAGGCAGGATAGTAGAGAGGCATATCAGCCTGATGCTTGCGCCCAGCTTCATATACCGTGCTTTATGAACATTATGTCCACAGTGGTCTTCTATATTAGATGGCTTATTCCGTCTTGTTATGTTTGACTTTGTCTGTGAAAAAATTAAACTGTTCAGCCATTTTATGTTTTCTTCTTAATTGTAAAATGGCTGCTTTCTGTTTCTGTCAGGAGGTCGAAGATCACAGGATAGGAAATGAAATTAAGAGGGGAAAAGTGACTTAGGCCAGGTGTACTGCACTGCATGCAATTTATTTCTCAGCTGCATACATATAATTTTTTGTGCACTAGAAACATAACAGAATTCTACTGCCCATGTGTTTGCCCAAGAAGTTTTGAAGTAATGGTACCATAGAGGTTAGAGAGTGTTGTTGTTGTTGTTGTTGTTGTTGTGTCTGAAAGAGTCAAGAATTAGCAGAAGAAACAAGGATAAAAAGAGAGCTGTAGAAAAACCAAATCCCAGATAAAAAAGAGGCTACAGTGAAAGCATTAGAATAGAATAGGCTAAGAATTATAATAGCAATGGACTTGGATAGGTTAAGACATGGCTTTATCTGGAATACAGTAGGAGCGCAGTGAAGACTGAGTTTTTAGATGTGAGTTTTTGTACTTTATTTTCACATCCAAATTTCTCTTATCCTGAACTGCTAAAACAATTAAAATGTGACCTCATCCCCATATGTAAAACTTATGTTTTCCAAACCTTTAGTAAATTCTTTATTTGTTGTTAGGTTGATTGTTGTCTTGCTTTTCAGCCCACACCTAATTGTTGCACAGTGCAACTAAGTACAGTGTGCCCTCCGTGTTCACAGGTTTTACCTTTACAAATTTGATTATTCACAAGGCACTGTTTGCCCCCCTCCCCCTTCTCCCTTGCATTCCTCACAAACTCTTGTCAGGCTTGTGTTTAAAATAAAGGTTTTTCCTGTTTGAGTGAGCAGAGCAAGCCCATCCGCCAACTGCTGAAGGCATGTCCTCTCTGCCACCTGGCTGCTTTGAAATGGCTGCTGATTGGTCTGGCGCCCTCTTTGCTCCTACCCCTCCTTTTTCAAGATGGCTGCCAGAAGTAACTTTTCTGAGGGAAAAGCACTGGTAAGCCCTTTACCTAGTCATCCCCCACTCCACAAACGCTGGGGCCAGAGGCAAAGGAATGGGATGGGGGAGCTTTGGAGAAGAATTCTGTGTGGGGGTGGGTTATTCACGGTTTTTCCACTTTTGTGAGGGTTCTGTGCCCCAAACTCTCATGAATGCAGAGGGACTACTATATAGTGTCTGGTCAAGAAGGTATGTTACAGAGTTTAAAGGGGATGTTTTACTGGAGGTAGCTGGAAAATTAAAATTTTGATCTGTTGATAGTCATGAGGACCCAAGAGTTTTCTAGTTTGGGTTCAACTGTATTTGCTTAAAATAAGTCTACTTGGTTTTGTTAAATAGGAGGTACAGTCTTTTGCTTCACAGTTTGCTACATACACAATACACAATGTAATCCATTGATATAATTATAATGAGTTTGCAGACTAATGATATAAAACATACTCTTTTCAGGGACAGGGTTGTTCTTCCAGTTAATACTTTTTAAAAATGTCAGCTATAATGACTAAACATCTGCCTATAACTTCAAAAATGCATTTAGGTATTGAGAAGCCAAGGAATCATAGTCAGGGGACTAGTGTAGTATATAATAATTAATCAGGGGACTATGTAGTTACATGTGTAACTTTCTAAAAAATAAGTTGTCTGAGAAAGTAAGATATAAATAAAGATAACAACTTTAAAAAAATTAGACATAGTTGCAATGTGTTTCCCAGTAATAGTTTACTGTTATAACTAGTGTTGTTTTTTTTAAAAAGTACCTTCCTTGTTTCTCAGAAGTAATGAGATAGTTGCCTTTAGTTATGTAAACATGCAGCTAGATGCTACAGGCCACTTGCCTGTGGTGTGAAAAGCACATTCTCTGCTTGTCCACTTTGTTTGTTACTTCGGTGCAACGGAGCATGAAGCAGCAGCAGCAAGAGGCATAGTGCATGCCATCACTCGAACCATGTGATATTCCACCCTTGTTATTTCGTGAGGCCACACCCAGAGAACCACAAATACAACTAAAAGTTACTCTTACATGCCAAAGGAGTGAAGTTGTATCACTCAAGTTACAGTTATAATGTTTGGGAAAAGGTAATAATTGGAATTTTTTTGAAGTGTAATTGCCTTCATATCTGATTATTAGCCATGCTGGATGGGGATGATGTGCTCCAAAATATCCAGATGGAGACAGATTGTTGAAGGCAAATATAAACTGTCAATAAGCAAAAAGGTTGCCCCCTACTTATAAAGAAGAGTAATCAGTTCAGATTTGTATTTTTCTAGGAGTGGATAGCGTATTAATATTTTAAGTATGAAATCTATGTAATATGCTGTTTTTTAATTGATGTTTTAAATATAACAGCTGGTTTTGAAATGCACTATGTATCAGAAGACCTAGATTTTTACCTCTTTTGATTAAGTAAAACTGAGTAGGCTGGACTTAGAATACAACCATGTGGAATATCTGGGCTTCTTGGTTAGTTAGGATTGTCTTAAAAATTAAATATGCAAATATAACAACCATGAGTGAAAACATTTTACAAGCATTTTAAACAGATGTATTCATATTGTTGTATTAGTGTTGTGAATTGTCATTTGTATTTGTAATTGCAATTTGAATATAGCATTAGTGGATAAATTCAATGAAGCACTTCCACTAGTGATAAACCAGTATAGACCAGAGGTTATCTAGCCACTTGGTTGGACTGTAGTTACAATCTCCTGGCAGAGAATGTAAACATAGTAAAGGAAAAAAGAAAGTCTGACAACAAAGGGGGAACTTGCTATTAATGTGAAATTCTTGTTAAAATAGGGTCTAAAATAGGGCTTTCCAAAAGGTGTGTCGTGACACATTAGTGTGTCACCTGTAGCGTGTAGGTGTGTTGCCTCCCCAGCCGAGAAGACTTTGCCACTCAAGCCTGACCAACTGCCATTTCTCTTGCTGGTGCCTTTCCCTGGCAAGAACGAGGGCAGCAGGCAAGGACCGGGTGGGAGGGGGCTGTCTTTCCCCCTGCCGCCCCTCTCGTTGGGGCCTTTCCCCAGCAAGGGTGATGGTAGCAACAAGGAGCAGGTGGGAGGGGGTCACCTTTCCCCCTGCCATCACTCTTGCTGGGGCCTTTCCTGGCGAGGGCGACAGCAGCAGGCCCGGATCAGGGGGTCTCCCTTTCCTTACTCTAGATATGCCTCTGGGTACCTCCGATTTGCTAGTAAAACTGAATTACTGTGTCACGAAATGATGCATGTCGAAAAAGTGTGTCACCAACATGAAAAGTTTGGAAAGCTCTGGTCTAAAAGGAAGAAAAATTTAGTAGAGCCATTTCTGTGTATGTGTAAAAGCTAAATTTGTCATTAGTAGGACTTTCTTCAGAAGTTTTGTGTGTGTGTGTGAGGGGGTAGTTCTGTATTGTATCTCTTCCTTAGCAGTTGCAGTGATTCTGTAAAACAGCTTTGAAGAGAAGTTTGCCATGGCCAACATAAATTAAGTTTGTCTATACATTTAGTCCACTAAGGTGTAACCCACACAATCCAAATAATAAATGTATCATAGTCAGAACATGACTGTTGTATATCAGCACAATTTAAGGTGAGTTAGGGATAGAGGAAGTTTTTAAAATAATTAACTGTGCTTTTTAAGTACAAAATATGAATATTGTGATTCTGAGAGGAAAGGTTTTAAATTATATTGTTGTTGTTGCTGTTATTGTTTGTGTGTGTGTGTGCGTGTGTGTGTGTGTGTGTGTGGAGAGAGAGAGAGAGGGAAAATGACTACAGCGTTCCCCCCAAGTCTTGGGAAATATTTTAATTATAGCTTTCCAACAGAATGTACAATCTATCAAAGCAACGTCAGTCACATTGCTGTGAAAGGTACAGTACTTGAAAGCTGTCATTCATATCTGCTATGAGAGAGGGTTTTCAAAATTGCTCCCCTGTATTTATCAAACATGCAATTAAAGAGGGACCCATGGATCATACATTTCATTTTTTGTGTATACTTGCATTTTAAAGACCTATAAAGAAGAATTTTTCATTTATTCAGTCCAGACACCTGTTTTTCCTGAAGCAGAAGTGTCAACTGTTACACCTTAATGTTAACATCCTTTTTTTTTTTGTAGAAAACTTTAGAACTGTAATAACGATCAATATAAACAGTGACTGCGTGGCAAAATGGTAGCAGCTCAGCTTATTGGGTTATATTGCCATTCTCAATACAAAAGTGAAATTACTTTATGAAAATGATTCATTGAGGGTATGTTGCTTATTTTAATTAGTTAGGAAAGACATTTTGTATCATCTGCTTAACTTCTCTTGCTGCTCTAGATTTTTTTTTAAACAATGCTACATTTAAAATTATTATCTCAGTTATGGTCTAACCTTTGAACTAAATGTATTTTGTTTGGCTAATTACCAAGTTATTTTCATTCCAAGGATAACACACATGATGTTGCTTGTATGACAGCATTGAAATAGTAGGCATGATAACAGATTTTATTAGTAAGTGGGTTTCTTCCTTTTTTGGAGTCTTTTTTCTTTCTAACTTTGTGACTTAACCATATATATCCCACGCCTATTTTGGAAAGAATTTAGATTAAACACTTCATCTCTCACCTGTGAATGCCAGTCCCCATTTAGGACTTATCTTTTGAGTTCTTAGTTGATGGTGCTTTTTTCTTGAGTCTGAATTTTCTGTGTTCTGAATTATCATTTGGTAAATCATAGCACTTGGAGTTTTTCCAAGTATTTTCAGTATATAGAATTATAGAGTTAGAAGGCACCAAAAAGGCTGTCTAGTCCAACCTCCTGCCATGCAGGATGCACAGCAAAATCACTCTTGAGAGATGGCCTTCCAACTTTTCTTTAAAGACCTCCAAAGGGTCCGCAACCCTTCAAGATATTTTGTTCCATCAGTGAACTGCTCTTATCATCAGGAACTGCCTCCTAATGGTTGGATGGAACTTCTTTTCTTATAATTTATAGCATGAAGTTAACTCCTACAGTATAATTAAAAAGTTTTGATCTGCTAGGTTTTGAAAAAGTATCCCTATTCAACAGTAGAGAAGTAGGGAAAGTTGAATCCTTCCTTCTTTACTGCATTTGGTAGACACATCTCTAGCTGACTCATCTTTAATGGAGTAACCTGTTCATCTCCGTGTGTGTGTGTGTGTGTGTGTGTTTGCGCGCGTGTGTATTGCAGTATTGAAGGTAAGGATAGGATGAGTATATTGGGCTATATAGACATAGAAGGGATATCAGAAAGGCAGCTAAAAGCCACTGTTATATTCCATCTGCCACCTGGTGGGACCAGTATAATACCTCAAACAATTTGCATTTGAGTTCCTTGAATCTCAATCTACCTTGGAAAGAATTAGCAGCTTCCTACTACTCAGAAGAATCTCAACATTTTTTTTCCAGATATCCAAAATTGTTTGTATAGTCAAAGGTATAGTAAGATTTGTGTTAAGTTCTTATGCATTATAACTGAGAGCTTCCATTTTTTTAACTCAGAAAAATTATATTTGCGTTAAGCCCTGCTGTCATGCCTTGCTGTATTCCAGTGCCATACATTGTTTTGAATGATGTCCCGAAACAAGGCAATCATATTTCTGCTTATTAAAATTTCAATTCAATGTAATTAATTTCTAGTAAGTTAAGAAGACAAAACCCTAATGAATCACAGCAATCTTTGGCTTATTCTTCATAATTACTTTTCTTTGACACTTAATACTCCTAAATCTAATTACGTAATATTAATTGTACTTACAAAATTAGTTGCAGAATAATGCAAAGCAGATTTGTTCTTAGCCTCCTTCATAAACTTGTGTGTCAAAAACTATAACAATAAAATTATAATAGCCAAATATCTATTCATCCATGTGGCGAGAGGGAGAGGGAGGCAGTGCAAGTGCAAATGTGAGAGAGTTGCATGTGCTCCAGTGCTTTGTGTTTCTGTGTATGTGCTGCATTCATCAAAGCCTCCTTGGAACAGTTAGTCAATGTTTATGTAATATTTATTGATTGAAAAGACTGGTTTTGTTTATCATCCAGTGGATAAATAGCAATTGAGCATTTCCATTTATTTAAATATCTAATAGGCATCATCTAATTTGTTCCAGGACAGGCTGCAATGCTTGAAATATAAAAATGGTTCAAAATACAATATGAAGTTAATAGTAGCTCCATACCATATTCTGTTTTCCTGATTACACTATCAGTTCCTCCAGAACGGCCTAAAGCCTTGGGATTTGGAAGGTGTTATAGCTGTAGCTGTGGGTTTTTTTTGTCTGGTATCCATACAATGTTCTTCTTGCCCCAGTATCTTTCCAGTATTAGCAGCAACTCACTGTGGGATACTTCTTCCACGCTTTCCTTCTGCTGTACCTCTGGGCAGTTCAATATTTGGAATGGGAGCATGCCATTTCCTTGGAGTTTTCCCACTAATCTTCCTTCCTAATTGCATTTCTAGCTACCAGATTGAGTGTTTCTTCTGTCCAATCCTCTTTCTGTTAGAGTTATAGTGCTAAGGGAGTGTAGCATTATAACTTAAAAGAACCCAAATGTGTGAGATATGGAATATAGATACTGAGGAGGAAAGGTGGTGGATGGCAGGGAGTTGGAGGGAAGCCACACCCACAGCACAACTTAACCATATCTCAAGCGGGACAAAAGAGTATTTCAAAGAAACATGCACATTGGGGGTGGCACTCAGTGTATATGTGAAACTGAATATCCCCCCCCCGCCATGTGCAATGTAGACTTGCTTAGATTGATTATATGCATAGGTTATATGCATGTAAAGAAAATCTTTTAAAAGAACAAGTATAAGTGACCAGCAGCTCTTTTTTACATTCAGAGTTACAAGCATGGATATCTCATTGAAATGTTCATTTTGTGCATTTCTCCTTGATGTAGAGCAGCCATTCTTAAATGTTTTTTGGCTGTGCTCTCCTTGGAACTCTTCCCAGGTTTCAGGGGTCACCAGTCAAACAGGGATATGACAGGAACAGGTAGACAGAAAATCATTTATTATTGAACACAAAACTTGAGCATTCTGACACACAGTACAAAATTTTAAAAAAGACTTTATGAAATGAACCATCTATTAGGGCTGGTACTATCCATGAGCTTGGTGCTTTTCTTCAGGTTTCATGACATTGGGCTTCAGATTAGACCATCGTAATCAGAGGTCACCTTTTTATCAAGGAAACTGCTGGACATTGTATTGGAAAGATATAAATGGGCGGGGGAACTATTGACTCCAATTAAGGTTGTTGATTGAATATTTCATTGGTTCAGTTACCATGTCCTCCATGAATTCTTAGTGCTTCGCCCTATAGTTTTCAATCTGTGGCCCTTTTCAAATGTGCCAGGGCCCCCTTGAGGCCATATGGTCCCCCTTGAGATTGGCTGATGTAGAGCAATATGAGGAAGGAGTTTGCATCTCCAGTGTTAACCATTTGTTCTGTAAAGAGGGAAATGCCTTTTTTGAAAGTGTCTGTTTAAGATAAACTTCTGTACATCCCTCAGTGTATGTATTTCTGTTGTTTCAGTAGTAGCATGCTTAGTCCTTTGTATGTTATGATTTGTGAAATCCATAATAATTTAGTAATGTTAAGCCCTTTTAAAATGGAGAGAACTGAGATTCTTCCATCATAAAAATCCTGAGAATACCTAAATGTAGTAAGTATTTAGTTAGTTAGTTAGTTATTTTTGTAAATGATCAGAGTTCAATAGAAGTTATGGTTTCTTAGAAATGTTTTCTACCTTAGCTTGGTGAAAAGACAAGTTTGGTAATTTCTTGAGCTGCCCTAGTAGATTTCTTGAATCTAGTAGATTCATTTTGATGAACCGTTCAACATATTCAGTCCATGCAAAAACATATAGGCACCAAACTGAACCTGTCTAGAACCGTATTTGCATGTAGAAGGGAACTGTACTGAAGCCCAGCACAGGATCTGCTGTTTAGTCTGTAAGAGAAATGTTAATAGGATACTGCTATTTGGTAGAAACACTTTCGCTAGAATTGTAGCTCAATATCCAACTACTTAAGTGATGCAAAGCTCTGCTGAAATATGTCTTTAGCCCTCGAATATTAGTTTTTATGATTTAGAAAATGTATAACTTTTGGCTCCAAGAGATCTTGAAACATAGGATTAAAACAAATAGATATAATAAAATTACAACAATACCACTTCCTCACCAAAAGTACAGAGAATAACCTGTATGGAGGTGCTGTCTAACCAGGATGTTCTATCTTGATATTACTACTCAATGAGTACAATTCAGAGAATTGCTTTTATTTAGACTTTGGTAGCAATCTGTATATAAAATTAAATCAGTTGAGTTTTTTCCTCAGTCACTATATATGGGATTACATTGTTAAGAACTTTAGCTTCTCCAATCAGAACCCTGATTATTTGATTCTTTTTTCCTTTTAGAAAAAATTTGTCAGTGTGGCTATTAAAAAAAGAAATAACGTTTTGGAGAAAAGCAGCAATTGTATCCATTCCAGTTCCTCTGCATGTAGAATATCCCTTGGTCCAGCTGAAGCCTCTTTGAGGAGGAAAGATAGTGGAGGAAATGTTCTTTGGAAATTATGTGATTTCCCACATAATTCCCTCCTGTCCTGTTCCAAATTACTACCCAACCCTTTGGTGCAGATTGAGGGGGCTGCCGGTGGGAGGGACAACCATTAAAAATCGTCTTCCCCTTCCCACTGCTTGGGGAAGCCTTCTCTGGATTCAAGAGACTTTCGTCAGTAGAAAGGGTAACAGTCAGTCTTTCTTAATTTTTGGACCTTGTAATCTGTCCACCTCCATACCTGTATGTCTGAGCTATGGTTGTACATACCAAATATAATAAGCCACGAATGCATAATTGTTTATGGCTAGTGAATAAATAAATGAGTGAGCAAGAACTCTAGCTTATTGGTTAAGAGCAGTGTGCTCATACATGTTACGCAACTGTTTCTTCTTCCAGTGGGAACTGCTAAACAAAGAGAAAGCATCTGTGTTCCAACAACATGATGAATTCTAAATGGGAACAGTTAGGCACTATACCACAGCACACTGCTTCTAACAGATAAGCCACAGGTCCTGCAGATCCCTGGCTTTATTTATGTTGTCCAAACTGACCTAATATGGCTCTTTTCGTACTTGGCCTCTTGCAGAATTTTCTTTGACAAAAACAGAACACTATTTCTATGTCCCAATATAATTATTGTGATTATATCCTGAAAACATAATGGTGTGGTTAATGCTAGTCAAGCAACAACAAATGCCAAAGTTTTGTGCTGAGGCTAATTCACTCAAACATTTCAGCATTTAATATTTTCTTTTTCTTTTTTTCCCCCACCAGTCTGCTGCAGAACAGGCCAAAGCTAGATTACAGTTGGTTCTTGAAGCTGCTGGTAAGTATAAAAAGTAGAATATATGGATAAAAGAAATAAAATTGTTTTGCTGTTTATTTTGATAGCACTATATATAAATTACAGTAGTAGATCTGCCACTCAAATATAGAGAACTCAGCACAGATATCCCAAATTACTAATCAATAGTTGCGTGTTTATATAGGCTGCTACTCTGCTAGTTTATAACTATGCTTCTCTGCATGTGTTAGAATAATTTCGTGTTTTCAACAAAACATCAGAGTGTATAATAAAAATCTACAAAATTATATAACGTACCACTCTCACACTGTGTTCACCCGTTTATTGAATCTGTGTGCATACTTTAAAAGTTAACAGAAACTTTTTGTCTGACTCATTGCATATGCAGACTTTGGCCTTTTCTGCACGGGGTGAGGGAATCGCCCCGTGCTGGTACTCACTGGACCTTTGTGCTCCACCTGTGGGTCTAGGCTGGTCTGGAGCAGTGCGTGGCCGTGCTCCGCACTGCTCCGGGGACGAAAATGGCGGCTTCCGGTTGGCGGAGGCTCTCACCAACCGGTGAAGCTCGCCAGCCTAAAGCCCACCTCCGGCAGATCCGGAGTGGTGCGCTCCGTGCTTTTGAAAGACCTGTTTTAAGCGGTCTTTCAAAAGCACGCTGAATGACCATTTCGGGTCGTTTGGGAGCGGGCTGAGTTGCGGAACTACACAAAGTCGGTCTGACCCAGTCCACTCCCAGGTGTAGACGTCCTCTCTGGAGGACGCTCTGCACTGTTTCTTTAAGCCCGTGCGGAAAAGGCCACAGTTTTTCTCTTCTGTCTTCAGTTTCATAATTAAACTTTATAAAATAATAATAATAATAATAATAATAATAATAATAATAATAATAATAATAATAATAATAATAATATGTATTTAGGGAACTTCTCCCTCCTTCAACCTTTTGTCCAAATCCAAACTTTCTGTATTCCTGTTCCCAGTAAATGCTCACAGTTTCCGGTATAATATCTTTTATGTCATAGTGTCAAATGTATATATTGTTCTTCCATTCTTTTAATATATCTCTGAAGCATATAATTATAAAGTAGATGTGACAGTACAGACCTTGAAAAGCACAATTTGTTTATACTGCTCTGAGCTGTCGTACCTCATTTTTTAATTTAACACCTAGAAAATGTATTAAAGATACTATGAGTTTTATGTCATTGCAATCAGTAGTTGGTACATTTCAAAGCACATTTGAAGTTCTTATGACACTTTTTAATCTAAAAAATGTAAAATCATAGTTAAATTTTGAGGTCCCAATTACTTTTGAATGAATTATAGGATTGGAAAATATGTTTTATTTATAAAATGTTAAATCCTTTTATTTATATATTTTATTCATGGCTGCCCATCAACAGATATTCTCTGGGCAACTTACAGGGAAAACAAGATAGATAAGATATTCAAAATCTATACATAATTAAAAACATCAGAAAAACAATAGAAATACTCTGACTCTGTTAGAAGTAACATTTTATAGACTACAACAGTTAAAAACACACTAAAAGAGTTGGAGATTCAGGTTTATTTAAAATACATGTTTATTTTAAATATTAACAAACTAAAATGGCTTCTCTTGGCACTCGAAAGACCAGAATAAAGCTGCCAGACAACCTGTGATTTTCATTTAAATGTTGAAAAGTACATAAATTGAATTGAGATTCCTCTTTCATGATTAAGAAAGTTTTAAAATTTTATTGTTTAATAAAAATCATTGCATGATTAAGAGTTACTGTAAACTGTATCTTGGAAGAGAAATGGCAATTGACAACCATTTTCTTTATGTTTCTTTTGTGTGATGTGAAAGTTTTTCTTTGTGCTTCAATGGATTCTCATTTAAGTATGATTACAACACAATGTAAGATCTGCATTTAATTGCGCAAGTTTTCTTTTTCTTAATTTTTAAGTGCTAAAGCATTTCAGAGTTCAATCAACAACATGCTAGCCTGGAGGACTGCATTCTGATCCATACTTTATCTTGGAAAATATTTTTTTTCACAGTTGGCAAGAAGTGTCTTTCATGTTACTGATTTGTTTTTGTTTGGTGGACATTACAGGTGTTGAGCATTTCAAGTAACTGTGTATCTGAATGCTCAACAAAAATAATTGAACATCTGAAGTCCTTAAAGCATTCAGTTTTTAAAGTCCATGGCCATTGTTTTAAAGGACATTAAACAGTATTATGGAAAGGAAATTTGCATGTACTGTTTCTCCTGATGCATTCAGATAATAATTTAAAATGTTTTATCATTACTTAACTATTACAGAATTCCCATAGAATATAATTTCAAGAAGCCTGAACTACTGATATTGACATAGTTTGTATTATATTTATTAGAAATCTATATTGTTTGAATATTAGTTATTGGCTTTAGACTGTAGTTAGGTTTGTACAACTAAGGCAAAGTAAAGTAACATAGAGGTTCTTTTTGCGAATTGTTAAGGAAACTAATTTTGTGCTCATAAATATTGGCGCACAGTAAGGATTGTTACTACCAGTTATACATTTATATTTTAGTCATTTTACTTACTTATTTTCTCAGTAGTTATATAGAAGAAAGCTATTTTATAATAGAATAACAATATCACAGCAACTTGCCATGTCTGAGCAGATGCTAAGCAGGCAGTGACTGAATGTTAATTCTGAGAGGGTGGCATGTTTAAGCCTATCTGAAGTATGTTGCGTGTAGGCTTTCTAGGCTTATTTACAATGCTCCCTCTCTTGGGAGAATTTTAACGCTAAACCTCTTTCTTTTTGTCACTCTATATGGACTCTCTCAAGTCAGTATAAAGCAGATCATCCCTAGGCTAAAGCTCTTCAGCTTTTGTTATTGGGCTCTGTAGACCTGTAATTAGGCCTCCTGGCAAGCCTTGCAGCCCAGTTAATGGTCATATGGAGTTTCTATGGGGCAGACTGGCTTTGTATAAATCCTTCATTGGAATATGTTTATGGGTCACTTCCTACCAGGACCATGTTTTGTCCTGGTGCCTTATGGGCTGACAAGGAACAGGTTCCCTTGACCATGGACAGCTCAGTTTGCTACTCACAGTCTACTCAGCTAATCCCCAGTGTAAACAGAGGATTTAGCATAGCTTCTGTCACTTACAGTTGCCAAACCACTTGGGTGTCTGTGATTTCTTTTCCAGAATTCATTACTGAATGACAGGGAACTGTAAAAGGTTTCATGCTTGTTTGTACGTTAAATTTATCCTGATTTTGTAAAATATTATTGAAAGATAGCATTCAAAGAGATCTCACTGCAACAAGAATATAAATACTCTAATAAATTAAACTTATCTACATATTTTGACTTATCCATATTTTAATTTAATTTAACTTAAGAAAAAACATTTTAAAGGGTATTTTAAATAGATAGGGATATTTTGGAATCATTAATTTCTGCTACTCATATAAAAATGTAGCAAAAATCTGCTATACTGGTAAGGTTTTCTTCTCCTGCTTATGAAGACAATTACAAGAGTTGATTGATGTGTACTTTCAAAGGTCCAGAGTTGAAATGGCTGTCTGATCTGCATGTGGAATCTGCATTTCAAATCTGTTTCTAAAAGAGCATGCAAAATACTGTATTTTAAAGACAGAATTGTTGATAGTTTAAAGCAGACTTGAGAATAAAGATGTTAATATGACATTAGCAATATGTGGTAAAAATGACAGAAGAATAATGAATGTTTTATATTTAATGGAGCTGTTTGACAGCTTATCTGGATGTTTGGCTGTTTAACTCATTATCCTGTGATTATATACTCAGTTTGTTCTGTTAATTTTCCATCACAATCTTTAAAAAATTATTCACATAAGTGAATTAGACATAAAAATACAAATGTATTAATATGAACTTCTCTAAATGCAATAGGACATTTCTTGTATTGCTGACTTCTGTCTTTCATCAAATATTTCTCAAGAATGACAAATTTGTAATTGTTCAGTCTTTCCCAATAAGTGATCTCCAATTTGTGGTTCTAAAATCGTTTGTGACAGATGTGGCTGAGAAGACCACATACGTAGAATGTATGATTTTAGTCTGGTGGAACTAATAGGATCACTCATTACTTCAGAGATTCTTGCTCCCCCTCCTTAATGAAAATTACTTGCTTAAATACTGCGGCCTTTTGTTTTCTATGGTCAATGGCTTTGCAAGGCCATTTTTAAAGACCAGGTGGGAGTAAAGAAGAAAATCTTAATATCTTTCTGAATTTGAAGGAGTAAATTTAAAATGAATGATATGTGATAATTTAGAGTTAGTTTTATTACTTTGAATGTTGCCTCTGTTTATATTCATAAATACTTCTTTTTTTCCTTAGTCTGTTATAAAACAACAGTAAGCTAGTGCAGAGATTCATAAAACTTATGACATACTATAGGAATAAAGGAAACTCACTAGGTGGACTTGAATAAGTCACAGACTCTCAACCTTGGAGGAGGGAATGGCAAACCTGCTCTGAAAAAATGTTGCCAGAAAAACCCGGTTACAGGTTCGCCTTTGAGTTGGCATATGTTGCGAATGATTAGAAGACCCACCATAACAAACCACAAAGAAGTAATACCAAATAAGATATAGTAGTAAATAACACTCTGTCTGCCATAAACAAATATGTCATTTACTACATCTCTACATGTGCTGAGACTTTATGGGTCTCCCCTCAAGTTTCCACCAAGGCCTCATGCTTCACCTG
Organism: Iguana delicatissima; assembly: GCA_948472985.1. Classification (NCBI taxonomy): domain Eukaryota; kingdom Metazoa; phylum Chordata; class Lepidosauria; order Squamata; family Iguanidae; genus Iguana; species Iguana delicatissima. Next base: position 288,412 of record CAOKZL010000850.1, read on the forward strand.
AAGGCCATTCAGGGATCCTCTGGAATGACATTGTTGAAAATTGGAATGTATTTATTAATATATATTATCCTGTCCATCAGTGCAGACTGTTCTCACAGGGAAGGTGAATGTGCTGCCTTTGCAAAGACTAAAGGCTATATCGCACCAGCCTGTTGTCTGCAGAAATAGTATTGTTTAAGGAAAAGAAAACATACTACAGTGGCTCTTAACCTTTTCTTTAACGGGGACCACCTATAACTATAATTTGTTGCCAGGGGTCCACAAGACTTAACTCAAAATTTGAATATTTAGATTTAAATAGTAAGATATTTGTTTAAATATTCAAATATTCATTTATTTATTTATTTATTTATGGCTTCTGGAGGCTAGGATTCAATTCCCTGCTCAGACACTGCGTGTCCTTGGACAAGTCACATTCTCTCAGTCTCAGTGGAAGACAAAGGCAAGCCCCACGAATCTTGCCAAAACAACCCCATGGTAGATTCACCATAGGCTTGTCATAAGATGGACGTGACTTGAAGGCACACAACAACAAAGTGCCACTGACAAGGGAAAGTTCTTTCTAGCCATCATGTTTCTCCCCTTTGAAAGCTGACTTATGGAGACTCTAAGGCGAACCTTTCATGGGGGTTTGTTGGCAAGATTTGTTGCCTTTGCCTTTCCTGAGGCTAAGAGAATGTGACTTGCCTCAGGTCATCCAGTGAGTTTCCATGGCTGAGTGGGGATTCAAACCCTGATCACTAGAGTCATAGTTTAGGCATGCGCACACACCTGCTGCCATGTCCCTTTTGTGAGAGACGAGGTGGAGGGGTGTGGGCACCCACTTTCTCTAGTCAAGTGTTGAACTCAGACAAACAGCTACTTAAGAAAGACATCACAGAAGCTGAGCAACCTTGCCCCAAAAGTGTCATTTTCTGTCAGCAGTTCTTATCTTTACCAGCTGCAGGCCCACATGCTGGGAGAACCTGGTAGGGGAGGTGTTCAGTTGTATTGTAATAGTTTAAGAAGGAGACTTTTCAGACTTGGTCATGGTAGATAATGAGGTTCATTCTAGGTGCTGCTGTGGATTTGAACAGAGACCTTTTCAGCTGACCCTAGCTCTCCTAGGCCAGAGAGTGAAAGAGGTTGTAGAACACACGTATTTACATTGGACAGGTGCATTGTACAGATAATGGCTATTCAGTAAACTGTGTATATGGAGTAAATATTTTGTACTTTGCACACAGGACTGACACTCTGCTTAAGCTTTATTTTGCGTGTGTAAGCTCCTGAGATGAATTCCAACCATCTCTTTTTTAAGGAGATCATTTAGCAAGTGATGATAATTTGGGGACCCACTTCTAGTCAGAAGGAACAATACAGGAATTGGTGGACCATTGATCTGACTGTGTAATACAGCATCATATATTAAAATAGAAATACAATTTAAACATATGTCAAATAAAAAAAATCTTGAAATATATTGATGGACCCTGAGATATGTGTTGGTCACAAGTTACAGACAGGAGCATGGGCAGTGGTGTTTGAAACTGAAAAGCAGGATGGTGGTACATTCAGAGAACTGCTTCATCATAAGTGTGTCTGAATTTTATCTGGATATAACAGGCTCAGTATAAACTCGCAAGGCTGGTGAAAATATTAAAAATCATTATGCATCTAAAATCTTGATACTCAAACATCTAATATGCATTCAAGATTAATAATAATAAAAATGTATCTAAAGTATTAATTTTTGTTTTCCATTATGTAGATTCTAAATTGTTGTTTTCCAAAAAGTAACAGTAGAAGTCCTGGTTTCTTATAACAGATTTGTTGTGTGTTACAGTATATTTTCAACTATTAGCTGGCTTCAGAAGTAGTCCTAAACATTTCAGGGTTGCTATTTGGAAGGTAATTTTTCTGTACAAGCTCTAAGTAAATATATCTCATGTTTATATTATAACTAGCAGGATTTTTGCTAATGTAGCATATGGTATGAATGAGTCTGATGCAAATGTGTGCTAATTATGTTCAGCTGAATCTTGCATGTTTGTCATTGATCTCAAGTCAAAGACAAATTTGTGTTTACCTTAAGTTATTTATATGAATTTGTATTTAGCGAAGTTTGCCAAGAAAATTAATTATATATATTTTGACTGCTAAGCCAACACATAGCAGCAGAGATGTTGATTTTTTAAATTCATAATTTCTGAAAAAGAGAATTGCTGTTCTTTGGAAAATACTTTTTGTTTTACTTCAGGTTTTATATTTAATATAGTATGTTCCATCATTTTTCTGTACAGGTGCTTGCTTTTACTGTAGCTGAAGTTGTTGCTTTACAGTTAAGTGAACCACTTTCTCAATGGCAATTCAATCCAAAATGTGATTCTTCAAAAATAAATATTTCTTTTCTTCTTTTTTTTTTGTCTTTGCAAATATAAAAATGTGTGTGTGTCAGTCTGTGAGAAGGGGGCAGAGGCATGCTAGGGAGAATGGGCACCCAGAGTCCAAACCAAGTCAGGGAAAGGAGAGGGAAGGGTGGTAGGTTGACATGTTGGTTGTATGCTTCTTCTTTCTTGCCCATATTCTTCCTTGGCTGCGTGGGAGGCATTGGCAGAGGGTTTGTGGTGCTCAGAAATCAGGCTGTGATCCATCCTTAGGTGGCCAGGCAGAGGCTGTTGGGAGAGAAGGAGGACCAGAGACAAGTTTTAAAGGGATGCATGGCCTAATTGTAGACATCGAGAAGGAAGGTTTCTCTGAAGGAGAAGCGCTTGAGGTAGGGGGATGGGTTGGAAAAACATGCATATAGTCAAATCCATGAAAATGAAACCTGCAGATGTAGATGGCTGACTGTGATATTCCTGGTTTTTGTTTTACATGGGGATTCCTAGAACAGAATCCCAACATATGCGGTGATGACACTGTACTATACTGCTCCTATAGGAAATATGGTGGAGTTTCCAGAGAATGCCTCTAGTTTTCACTTAGCTGGTAGAAATTATACTGGGAGGAGGGCAGCTTTCTGACTGGATGTTGTTGTTCCAATACGTTGTACACTCTTTTGAGGTAGAATATTTCCCTGTGATTCTGGATGCGTCTGTCTCCAGCTTTTATATGCCCCCAAAGTTACCTGACCTCTTCAAGCCCCCTCTCTAGTATTTAAGTACTTGTATATTTTTGTGGAAGCCCCCCATTTCAGGGAACTACTTCTTCCAGAAGATTCCTTGCATTAGTAATGCCAGCTCTTTTCTCATGCATATTCTGTTGCTAAATGCTGTTTCAGATTATTCTTCCACATGGTCACTTTTACTTTAAACATGTCATTAAAAATAGCAGCAATATTTGTGCTCCCATTAATGATTTTCATATGACATGACATTCACTGAAAAAGTAATAATAATCTTCAAACTGATAATTGTTGTATTTATCTAATAGTGTTTGTATCTTATCCAGTAAATTGGGTATCAACAATATACTAAACTATTTCAACATTTCAGTAGTCACCCTTTCGTAAAATCATAGAGTCATAGGGTCAGAAAAGACCACAAGGCCCACTGAGTCCCACCCCCTGCCATGCAGGAATGCACCATCAAAGGCTTCTTGACAGATGGCCATCCAGCCTCAGTTTCAGATTTATATGTAGACAGTCTCGACATCCAGGGTTCCCCCTTCCCTCTGGTCTTGGAGAGTGGAAGCTCCTGCAGTACCAAGAATGATAGAGTATTTAAACCCAGTAGTGATGCCATTTGGTTCCCAATCTAAAAATGCCCCAGTCTGAATTCTGACAACAATTGACGTTGCTGCAGACTAGCTTTGCTTGGCCTGTCTATTCACAAATTCTAACTTCTTCTTCTTCTTCTTCTTCTTCTTTGTTCTCTGCAGTCAGTGTATGATATAAACCCAGTCTTCATGTTTACAACATATTATATAGTTATATACTTATTCTGCATTTTAAGGATCCTTTTGTCTTTATGCCTACATACTTTCATTATAAATCATCTGTATTAATTACTCAGTTGATCAATAATGCCTTTAACTCAGGCAATAAAATCATTGCATAACAGTTACTGAAACTGTATTTATCACTACCTTATTAAATACTGAGCAATAAGTGCCGTTTTCCGCAAATAGTTTCATTTGCTCATATTTTCTTTGTTGACCTAAATGAATGAAATTAGAATAAACAATCTTGGAGTCATTTGTAATCATGAGCTGATTAATGGAGTTTGGTTTCCTAGCCATTATTCATTCATGAACACCTGATATCTTTCCCATAAACAAATTGTGTTTGTCCAAATTAAGAAATTAAATGAAGCATTTGATGAGTTTATGATTGACCCTTCTAAGTTAGAGCCCATTAGTCAATGTCGTTATCATACAAAACTGTTTGACTAATGTGCTGTCTAAGAAGCATGTGGATTTATTATGATTTCTGATTAATGCATGCTGCAAGCCAAATTACTAGATTGTAATAATTTTTGATTCTCATTTTAGCAGTCAGTGAAGATTTTCATCTCTGATGAAATGCATTTATGTCCCTTCAGATTTAGAATTGATTATAAGGAGTTGGCTGAATAAATCTTTAAATATTACATTGCACATTTTTCAAAGGCATATTTTTTCAAACCTCATATTGAAATTTTTGCATTTAAAAAAATGAAACGCTCAGAATAAACTTGAATGTATAATCCACTAGCCTAAATGTATTCTAAAGCCATTATATACTTGGATGTCTTTTCTCTCTTTCAGAATACATTTTTAGTGCTTATTCATAACAAACATGATTAGTTTTATCTATGGATTTTGTAAATTGTGGTCTCAGATTCATTCAGTTTATAGCATCTGTTTTTGTGACATCAATGAAATCCTATGTGTGTCTACTCAAAAGTACATTCTCCAAGTAAATAAGTATAGAATTGCAGCCATATTTTCTTAAATGGTAACTGATCATAATTGAGCCTGGGGTTAATTGTGTTGAAATGAATATGCTTAGGTTGTAATTCTGTATACACTTACTCCTGAGTCAACAACCATAGGATTACTCTGTTTAGCATCTGATTGTTCCAGATTGTGACTGGTGTTTTGTATGTTATTACATAATATATGTTGAAATATAAGTTTCAATATAAGGACCTAAGATTTCTTGATAATTCAATAGAAAGAGTGCAAATGTTCTTTTTACAGAGATACTTTTCATAGGCATAAGCCATAATATTTTTGGTTTGTCACATTTTTTCATTTTATGGTTGGGTAAAAACATGTAAGTTGCATCTTAAATTGATATCTTGAGGGCTTTTTTGTGTTAGCGGAATTGAACTGGAATAGACTTTGGACCAAGGTGTGTTACAGTAGCATTCATCCATGTGTACATTTCAAATCTCTTCTGATTTGTTCTAATTAGCAATTAGGGAAAGGGTTCTGAAAATGTTAAGGTTACACTTTGTAATTATAAAGTACCAAATAGTGATGACAGCAATGTCATTTTGACTCATCCCATTCTTTATAAGTTTTAAGTGCTAGCCTTGTTAGTGAAAACAAACTGCTTTCAGGCCGTACAGCCGCATGAATCAGCGTCTTAAGTCAGGAGTTGTGTTTAGCATGTATCTGAAAGTTGTAAGGATATGGGGCAGAGACATGGATATTGAGTAACATCTTGTATTTGCCACTATGGCTTTTGTGAAATTCTTTGTGGTCTACTTCCCCTCACCATTGTGGTAATCCTCCTTTTCCTTTTCCTCCTCTTTCTTCATTCTTCTAATTTGCTTCCTGTTCCCTATATCATTATTCATTTTCAAACTTTTCTCCCAAATTCCGTGGCTTGAACTTACAGTTCATTTTTCTTTATTGTTTTTGACCTGGCTGTCTGATTTTTTTCCTTCCGGGATTCAGATTAGAGGAGTATGTTGAAACATTTTTTTTGTCCATTACCCTTTTTGTCTGCAACAGATAATAAGACAAATTGTAATAAACAATGAGACAATGACAGAAAGAGATTTATTAGGACATCTATGCAATCACACAAAGGGAGAACATAGCCTTAGCAAAAAAGGGGTACATCATCTTGATTTAGCCTTGAACTATGACTTTTCCAGATGGATGCAAATTCGTAGTATTTTTATAAGAGTTCACATGAATAGAAAAAGTCCCAAGTATCGATGACTCATTTTCATAGTTGGTGAAGTACACTTTGTAAAATAAGGCAATACTTATAGTATGTGGCTGTTGTGTATAATATTATCCTATTGAATTCTGTGCTGGGGAGGTGGGATATAAAAAGTTTAAAAAAATCATTTCCCAGTCTTTTGATACCTGGAGCAGTTATTTTTTTTCCTGTTTTAAAACTGGAAGTTCATTCACACTTCTAGTCTGTTTGTCTTCTTCTTCGGTTCCTGTTCTGTTCACATCTCTGCTCTACTCCATTCCTCTTCTGCTCTTATATTAATAATTTTTTCATCAGTGCTCCCTTGTATCTGTGTGGTAGCCCAGTTAACATGGTTTCAGATTATCTCATCTTTACCTTTACACAGTTAGTCAGAAGAAAGGCATCAGAGCGTGCTTTCTGGCCATAGATATTACTTTCATGATTTATTTGAGATGTACTGCTAGTTTTTTGTAGCCTGCCTCATAGAATCCAGATACAACACTGCTGTATCCAAATAATGCTAATAGGTCTCCACATTTTAAACTGTAGTATCTTTGCAACAAATAGTTAAATGCCCTTTAAACTCTGACTTGGAAACCAGGGCAATAGGCATTTGTACATTGTTCTGATTGGTGTTGTGTGCCTCGCCTTCAAGTAGTTTCCAACTTATGGTGACCCTAAAGTGACCCTGTTGCGGGGTTTTCTTGGCAGGAATTGGTCAGAAGGGGGTTGCGTTTGCCTTCTCTGAGGCTGGGAAAGTATCACTTGCCCAAGGTGGCTGAGCAGGAATTTGAACCCTCGTCTCCCGAGTTGTAGCCCAGTGCTCAAACCACGACACCATCCAGGTTCTCTTGCACATACTGCAGTGTGAAGGTCTCCTGTGTCTCTCTTTACCCCCTGGAGACCTTGAGGGTAGATGTCACATGTCTTCTTTTGCTTACTAGCAATCTGTGAAACAGACTGATACTTTTGAATAAGAAAAGCTTTTTTTACCAAGTAGAATCTAGAATCTTAGTGTTATTTTTTCTACATTACTTGAAATAGATACTATCCAATATCCAATATCCAATGTTGTTGCTGTTTTTCTCCTGTAAGTTTTAGTGTTGCCAATACTTTAAATGATAATATATGTATAGACTGAAAAAGGCCCATACGGGGTTTCCAAGCAATCTCCCAGTGATGCATCTTACAGAGCCAGTCTTGCTTTGTTTCAGAAACAGAAGTATGCTGTGTTTGGAAATGGCATGCTCAGACATCAGATGAGGCTATTAGTGGTTGCTAATTATGATGGGTATATGCTCACTCTACTACTAAAGAAAATACACTGCCCTGTTTCAGCTGCTGGGGAGTATGTGTATGATTATTACACCTCCTTGCGGTCTTCCCATGGGCAACTGGTTGGCCACTGTGAACAGAATGCTGGCCTTATGTTTCCAATACATTTATCGTAGCTTGTATAAAGATAACATGAAACTACATGATAAAGCTTTGTAACAAATGTTAGTTTAAATGTTTCAGGTTCAAATTAAGGATGAGTCAGAGAAATGTTAACTGAGTAACTATTATATTTAATATAAGAGCATTTATTTGTTATAGTGGTATAATTTCTTTTTGCCAGTATACTTACTTAAAAATATAACATACATTCCGTAGCAAAAGTATGTGCAATCCATGCCTTTCTGTGATAGTGATTGATACAATGGTACTGAAGTTGTCTCACAACATCATACTACATACTTATATTTGCCTATGTACTGCAGCATTTTTAATTCAATGAGTCAATTTTATTTAAACTTAAATTGTATTTATTTGTAAATTATTCTTTCTCCTAAAGATATCAGGGCAAAATACAAGTCTAATTAAAACAACAGAAGCACGAAAAACATTTCAGAATAAAGGGAGGAAATTTAGTAAATACAATAGAATAGACAGAAACAGACCATTAAAACAGGCACAATCAATCTTGGTAAACAAAAAAATATAGACACATAGTGTTGGTGCCAGTTGCTTCTCCTTGGTGAGAGTATTTTGCAGTTAGGGCGTCACAACTGAGAAGACTATCTTGAATACATGTAGAAGAGACTGTCTTGATGGTCTTGTTAAGTTTACTATATTTCCCCACCTTATTTGGGACAGTGACTTCTGTCATTAAGACAAATGCATTAGTCCTTTCATTTCCCTTGTAAATTGCGGAGTAGATACGTGCTATTTAGACAAATTAGTTAAACTTTTGCATTTTTAAAGTTATTTTGAAACTTTTGCCTTTAAGCTGTATTCTATTGACATTTTCTTCAAAAGCTCCAGTGAGAAGCAGATGATAAAATGAGATGTGCTCTCAAGCAGATATTCAGCTGTTGTGGGTGATTATGCCAGGTCGCAACAAAATAAAGCCTAAAGCATTATATTAACGGTGCCATTTATATAGGTCTTAATACACTGTGAATAAAAGCCTCAATTACTAAGCACTTTTGAGTCCTGACAAGGCAATCCCATGATGTTAATGGTATCTTTATAACCTTTTTAACTTCTTGTTTTCTCAGACAGAGCTCTACAATAACAGCATCGGGTTTGCCCTTGGCAAACAAAAACTCATTTTGAGACAATAATAATTATTTGCTGTTTAGATAGATGGCAGTAAAATTTGTTTGAATGAAATTTTCCTGAGAAAATAGAAACTGATTAAATTACTTTCTTTAATGGAGTGGTGAAGCATGTAGTACTTATAGCAATGAGCTTAATGCTTTTCTTCCTTTGTCAATAGAACCATAAACTGTTTTTTAAAAAGTAATTTGAATTGTAGCTTTTCATTTGAAATCTCATCCTCGTCTTCCTTTAATAGGTTATAATTTCTACCTTTTAAAATGTGGAAATGATAATTTATTGTAAAATGCATTCATATTTATCCTTGTTTCCAATTAATTTATACCAAACGCTGAAAATGCTGGTGAAGTATAGTGTTAATTTCTTTTAAAAGCTATGATTGTGAATCTTCCATTAGTGATATCTGCTTGTGTCTGCAGTGAAGTCTTGTATTAGAAATATTAAGCTTAATCAGATACTTTGTTTTATAAATGTAAGTTGTGTTAGGAATCTCTATATATTCCATATAGCATGTGGAACCCTTAAAACCCTTACTATCACAATATTGACCATGACACAAGTCAAGGCAACCTTAATTAGAAAGGATTACCAAAAATCAGTTAAATTAATATATACTCTTATGAAGAAAATGTTTTATACCTCACTACAGAGCTTTGTTGGTTAGTGGACTTGAAGTTATCTTTTGACTGCATGTACCTACAATCCCAGAGACTTATTTCTAAGGAAATAAGCCTTGTAAATAGTATTTAGAAAACAGTCGTCTTCACTTGCCAGCAGAACATGTCTTCCTTTAACATAAAGACATGATGGTATAATGTTTCTGGATTGTTTTCAGTTGCTTAGATTTTATTTATTTGAATGCTGTCTCATTTCTTTGATAAACAGTACATAAAATGTATGATTTCTCTGATTTCATGAAAACAAGGTATAAGTATGCTAAGAATCCTAACTCACATACACATTCAGAATTGTTGAGGAAGAAGACTGTGATTGGTAATTGAAAACTGATGAACCTAAACCAATCTCTATATTTATAATACCAATAATGTGTGGCATTATTGCACATTGGAATTCTTGTATACACAGTCTTCCAGCAGTGTTGCCAAGATTGGTTGGAAAAATGTGATAAGAGAGTATTACTTCCCGGCCTTTTGGCTAAGATCAAGTGAAAAATGTGGTAAGAGTAAATGTGCAAATTATGTTTTCATTTAATATTATATTAATGTTTTATTGACTCAGATTTTAAATTGTATACCAGTATTGAACTATATGCTTCAGATAATAAAGAAATAAATAGTAATTTTCTGCTATGAGTTTTGCACTGTCTAAGCCTTAGCATTGATTTTTTAAAATTCTAGAACAGCTCTGTGCTCAGAATGATAATTATTTAGTTACCCTCTGTAGTAATAGGTTTTTGTTTCCTTCACGGATCCAAAACCATGATTCCTGACATCAGATATGTATATTAGGTCCCTAAAGAGTGTGCATCTCCAGCTTACTTTGTTTTAAAAAGTGGACCAATTAATTTTATTGAATTAAAAACCATGCAGTAGCACATTGTGTGACTAGACTAGTAGACTCTTCAGGAGTAAGAGACCCAGAAAGTAATGGGTCTGTTCAGATCAGGAAGCAGGTCCAAATGCAGCTGTTTTTAGATGGGGCTACAGAGAAGGCTACAAAGGCTTGATTTCTGGTCTTAGCATTGCAGGTCCTATTGGCATATAACCCAAGTTGCTTGCCTTTTCCTGAGTCTAAATATGTCTGTATATGCAGCCAGTGTGAAGTAGTGGTTTGAGCACTAGACTATGACCCTGGAGACAAGGGTTCAATTCCCACCTGGCCATGGAAACCCACTGGGTGACCTTAGGCACGTCACACACTCTCGGCCCCAGAAAACCCCATGATAGGTTCGCTTTAGGGTCTCTGTAAATTGGAAATGACTTGAAGACGCACAACAACAACAACATGTAGGTATCTACAATGTGTAGGTATCTACAGTAGAACGACATAGTTCATTAACTTCTTAAAAAGAGAGTAACTTCATGTCGATGATCATAGCCTTCTGTACATGTTCAGAGACAGTTGGCTGTCAGGTCCATTTTTGAAAACACAAACCGATTCTGTTCTCAGAGAAACGTTGACTTGGAGAAAGATTATTTACCAATAATTCTATCATTGCTGTTATTATATAGAATCATTACTAATCAAGCAGCACTACTAAAAGTATATTTTAGCTTATAATGCACTTTCCCTATACTGGCATAGTATTCCTGATTGAGAGAGCCAGCGTGGTGCAGTGGTTCAAACATTGAACTGCAACTCTAGTGGACTTGAAGTTATGCTTCATCTTTTGACTGCATGTACCTACAATCGCAGAGACTTATTTCTAAGGAAATAAGCCTTGTAAATAGTATTTAGAAAACAGTCGTCTTCACTTGCCAGCAGAACATGCCTGCCAGGGTTTGACTGCCTGCTCAGCCATGGAAAGCCACTGGGTGATCTTGGGTACATCATGCACTCTCAGCCCTTAGAAAACCCCATGATAGGTTTGCTTTAGGGTCACCTTAAGTCTGAAATGACTTGAAGGCACACAAGAACAACAACAGTCCTGATTCACTTCAGGGATTGACTCCTGCTGTTTGGATTTCTCTTTTTCTGTCTTTTGGTATTTCTGTTGTTGTTATTTATGTGAATTATTAGTGAAGTATATGTTACATGATTCTTGGTTGCATCAATAGGAGTAAGGGAGGTAATGGTACCACTCTATTCTACATTGATTAGACCTCATTTGGAATACTGTGTCCAGTTCTGGGCACCTCAATTCAAGAAGGATATCGACAAGCTGGAGCATGTCCAGAGGAGGGTAACCAAACCGGTGAAGGATCTGGAAGCCATGCCCTATGAGGAGCGGCTTAGGGAACTGGGGACATTTGGTCTACAGAAGAGAAGATTAAGAGGGGACATGATAACCACGTTTAAATATTTGAAGGGATGTCATGTCGAGGAGGGAGCAGGCTTGTTTTCCACTGCTCCAGAAACTAGGATAAGGAGCAATGGATTCAAGCTGCAGGAACAGAAATTCCACCTGAACCTCAGGAAGAACTTCCTGATAGTCAGAGCTATCCGGCAGTGGAATATGCTGCCTTGGAGTGTGGTGGAGTCTCCTTCTTTCGAGGGTTTTTAAGCAGAGGCAGGATGGCCATCTGTTGGGAGTGCTTTGATGTGTGTTCCTGTGTGGTGGGGGTTGGACTGGGTGGCTCCTTTGGTCTGTTTCCGGCTCTATGATTCTATAGCATTAATTACTGTGAAATTTTTAGGTGGTTCTATGATTATTTCAATTTTAAACGTTCTTGAGTTGTTTGGATATGTTGTTGTTTATATTATATACCTTTTTATGTCATTGTAAGCTACTTTGAGCATTGCTTTACCATGGAAAAATGGCATACAAAGATAATGGTGATGAGGAGAGTGAGATGTGTAGTCACAATTGAGTAATTTTGGATGCCAGAAGCAGGATCTCAACCTGTGTGATATCCGCGTTCCTGGGGAGGTTATATCAGTTTAATATAGCTCTATCTCTTGTAGTCATCAGTAGTAAAGGAAAACAGTCATGGTTATGCTCCCTTGTATTATGAGGTAAGAAATTAAGAAAGCAAATCATATGTTTTTGTGCTTCTGATGCAATTTTGGAAAAAGTGTTTCCAAATGGAAAATTGCCTTGGTCTGTGTATGGCTAAGTGATTCATGATTTGCGTAATGAACATAGCTGCATAATAATAAAACCATAGCTGAATTTGGTGAACTGGTATATGACCACCCAGAGAACCAACTGAATTCTGGTGCTTGGAGGAGAGGAGAATTGCAGGAGAGGTAGCCTGATAGACGGTAGAGAACTAGGAGAACAAAAGAGTTGGAAGAGAGAAGAGTAACACCTCTAGAGCAAGGGAAACAAAAGGTTACTATCCTAACTGAACCTGACATAGGCTGATTGAATGTCAATACAGAGAAAGACTGATGTGAAAAGAAAATATTTTTGGGCAGAAGAGAAGAAAGAGCACAACATTGAATGTAGAAATAATAGGGTTTTAAACCTTATTATGGATGCTTTTACTGGTTCGTTATATTTATATCTGCCCTTTTCATGCAGAAGCCTCCAGAGTCTTTCTTTTCCATGCATTATATTTTCACAAGAACTTGAGAAGCAGACTAGGTGGAGAAGTAGAGACTTATTCTTTACTACTTGGTCAGCTTAATGGCTGAATGGGGATTGGAACCAGAGTCCCTCCACTGCTGTTCTTATACAGTATAACCACTGTACTCCTGGGCTGATGAACAGCATGAAGCAACATGATAGTAGTAGCACTTACTGAATATGAAAAAGAAAAAAGAAAATAATTTTTTCTTGGCTTAGTGTCTGTTGTTGTCATGACCCTTCAAGTCAGTTCTGACTTCTAGCAACCCTAAAGCAAACCAGTCATGCGGGTTCCTTGGCAAGATTTGTTCCAAGGGGATTTGCCATGATCATGATGTCTGAGCAGGGTTTTGAACCCAACTCTCCAAAACTCAGACTACTACACCACACTATCTCTTTAGTTTCCAGAGAGTTCCATGAGAAACCATAGTATGGATCTATTCATACAAAGGCCACAAGATCCCCTTCTGTGCCACATCTTCTGTAACCAGAATTCTCTGGGCAGTGTACAAAATATTAAATATATAAACTAAAATAATTTTTAAAAATTACATTGTAAGCCTTAGAGCAGAGAGCTGTCAGTTTAATGAACCTGAGAGACTTTGACTGAAGGGCGTGGTATACATACTCTAAATAAATTTAAAAAAAAAAGAAATGGCATCAGAGGGCGTGGTATACATACTCTAAATAAATTTAAAAAAAGAAATGGCATGAAAGAATGAAAACGTTATAGGATGTTAAACTACATTAAAACATATAGGAAAATAAAAACTGCAAAGATCTAAAAACACAAAAATAATTCCTAAGATATTTTTAAGCACAGAAGGTCTTCACCTGGACTGAAATGACCGTACGTGTATGCACCAGTGTAACCTCTTGGGTGAGCGTATTTCACAGACAAGGTGCTTCACAGAAAAAACTTTGTCTCTTATAGCCATTCATATTGCCTAATTATGTGGGAACGCCTTAAGAGCTTTGTATCACTTTACGCCTTACCTCATAAGGTAAAGATGGTGCTAAATATATTTAGTAGTAAAACATATTCTTAAGACCTAAATACCTTAAAGCAGTGGTTCTCAACCTGTGGGTCCCCAGATGTTTGTGGACTTCAGCTCCCAGAAGCCCCAGCCACTATGGTCAATGCTCAGGGCTTCTGGGAGTTGAAGTCCAAAAACATCTGGGGACCCACAGGTTGAGAACCACTGCCTTAAAGGCACCAGATCCTGTCTGATGTTGGAAGCTAAGCAGATTTGGCCCTGGTTAGTACTTGGATGGGAGACCTTCAGTGAATATCAGGTGATGTAGGCTGTATTTCAGAGGAAGGAACTATCAAAATTACCTCTTGAGTATTCTTTGCCTACAAAAACACTTGAAATTCATGGGGTCACCATAAGTGTTTGACCACACGCACACATTTTCCCAGCAGTGCCTAGAGTTAATGTTAATCATATCTTTTGAATAAAACAAATTTTGACTGGTAGCACCTACGATTTGTAGAATTTGTTTCAAATAAATTTGATGCACAATGGAGCAATATCATTACTTTTCTAGGAAAAAAATGCTGATTGGTCCTAAACATGCACTAAGATGTGAATTCCTAAATTTGCATTCTACAACAAAAAATACTAGAATCTGAAACATTTATTCAGGAGGTACCAAGAGGTATTGAGTGGCTGACCAATCAAGTCCAAAATCTTGTTACAATATATTTTTTTGGTCCCATCCAGTTTTGTGACTTCATGATCAAACAGACAAACTCTTCAGATTATCTAGACAATGTGTAAGAAGGCACATTATTTGGCTTTCTTTAGATCAAGGCTACAGTGCAACGCTACAGCTTTTAAGATGCTAGTGCTTACTTTATAGCAATAGAATATTTTTCATGTGTCTGCAAAGAAATACAATATAAAACCTAAACCTTTTAGTAGTTGAATACATTTTCACATCTAATATTTTACTGTTCAGAAGTGAATCCTATTACATTCAGTCAGGCATATTCTCAGGTAAATGCATGTTGGATTTCAGCATGATTAACACATACAGTTGAAATGCATTCCATAAATAAGAGTAAATAATCCAACATTAATATTGCAGTATAAAAATACCAGTGGTAAAATGGAATGTGAAAACAAAACATGCAGAACTCAAACAACTCACACTAGAATAGAAATATACATATAAAGTATTGCATATGAAGTAACATATGAAAGACAAAACAATACATGTACAAAATCTAACACATTTTGATTTAACCGCCCTCCCCCAGTGATATGCTCTATAGAAGACTGCTATGGAAGAGAGATGTAACATTTCCAGATGTTTTGAAATGATGGGGGAGAGGAGACCATTTTTCCCTTTCTCCCCACAGAACATTGAAACTTTCTGAAAAACCAAAGATTGCAATATTAGCACCCTTTACTGATTGAACATCACTCTATTACTTTAGGAGCATGAAATTTATTATATCTAACTTGGGCCCTTTCCTCACGAGACTGGTGAATCGGTTCGTGCTGTTTCTTACTGGATTTTCTGGGCTTGAAACAAGGCAGACTTTCCCTCATTTCCTTCTGCACAGCTACTGCGTATGCTCCATTCTGATCTGAAGGAGTGCGAGTTCATGAATCCACACTGCCTCTGCCGTGGCCACTCCTGCTACTCCCCTCACCCTGCCCCGTCAGCTCTGATTGGGCCCCCCTTTTTTTTTTTTTTGCATAGTTTAGTACGTCATTGTGTATGTGCATGCGTGCGTAAGTCCATACTACCTCCTGGCCCTTCCCATGAGCCCTCCCCTGACCACCAATTTGCATTGGCTTGAATGTACATGTCTGTACCACTGTGAAAGTACGAATTGGATTGATCTGGAAAATTGGAAAACTGATTTCTTCCGATTTTCAAATAGCGCACTTTACCACCACATGGGGGCTCATTTAGTCGGAATTATGTGCAAAACAAAGGTAAATAAACCGAACCTAGTCCGCTCCAGCGTGCAGAAGACCTCCATGGCAAGACGCATTGGCCCGTCTTAATAACCACGTGCAGATAGGGTTTGGTTTGCATTAGATTATCACGTCTGTTATAGTAAAAGTATAATTTATTCAGAATATAATTATAGTTACTTTTTAAAATTGTATTTTTATTACAAATGGAGCTACAAGGTCTTTTACTCTAGGAAATGCCTGCGCTATAAGAAACTTCTTTGGTCTTTGGTTGTTTTGGTCTTCAAGTTGCTTCTAACTTATGGCTACTCTAAAGCAAACCTATTGTGGGGTTTTCTAGTAAGATTAGTTCAGAGGGAGTTTGCCTTTGCCTTCTTCTGAGCTCAGAGAATGTGTTTTGCCCACAGTCACCCAGTACATTGCCATGAATGAACTGGCATTCAAACCCTGGTCTCCAGAGTTGTAGTCCAGTCCTCATACTGCTACACCATACTGGCTGTATACCATACCTAATCTTACATAAATGCATACCTCTTATACACATTTTAAAAATGGTATGTAGCAGTAAATATGTGAATACTCTGTCTTACACACTGTAGCCATCATTCAAAAAGACAATATTCCATAATGTCCCCCCCCGAAGGGAAAAAAGACTTTGGAAGAATGAGGGAAAATCTGTTTTTCCTTGATTTTTTTCTCTCCACCTCAATTTTTCACCTCTCTAATCACATCTTCAGGACACATAAACAGAGAACACATGTTCCAGTAGTAACAGCACATTTTAGAATGGATGTGGAAAGTGCAGCTGGATAGGCTGCATGCAGCTATTGGATCCAATTTTTGTAGTCTCTGAAGTTCCCATTAGTCCTCCAAAAACCTCTGATCTCCCTTTAAAAAAAAAAATCAGCATGATTTTCAGATGCAAATTGTCCAAAAACCACACCCAAAATCTTTGCAATTGTGTGCAAACATAAAAAAATCCAAACAACCACTCCAGTCCCGCACAGCCACTTAGCAGCCCTCACCCTTCTCAAATATCTTATTTTCCCTTCTGTTTCTCCTCCAACATGATATCAGGAACTGATGCAACATCACTTCTGTTTACCATTTTGAAGGATAAATAGGTAGGAAGTTGTTTTTTTTAGGCACTCTCAGGATGTGGCCAACAGGTGGGTAAGGGGTAGAAAACTGACATCTGGCCCTGTGCTGTTGTTCACCTCTACTTTAGAATATGGACACAACGAAAATTATCTAAAGTTCTACTATGCTGATCAAGTCCAAGAACGGGAACCACAGCTGGGTTGTTCCAACTTTGTACTTTTTTGCTGTTACTTTGGATTTTACTATTGGCATTTTTAGTGTTCTTTAATACTATGAAAAGAGACTAATGGTTATTGTAGTGTAATTGTAATTCAGATTGTTGCTTGTTGGGATTTGTTCCTCCTCTGGTCTTTGTTGGGTTTCAGCCTTACAGCATAATTCTAGGTGTGTTTATACAGTCCCAATATGATCAGCTGGTTTTACTCCTAGGTAGATGCATAGGATTTATGCCTGAATGAATTAGATTCATTTTCATTCTGTGTGACATTAAACTCATACACATACTTTGAAAGCAACATTAGTTTCTGTTGTTAAAGAAGTTCTTTTAAGGCTTATTTGCTTTCACCATTCAGCTAAAATTGCCCCTGTTAATTAATGTTCAGAGATCTTAAAACTGTAATTTGTTGAGGTCCATGAGGGAATTGCTAACAAATCCTGAATAATAAAGTATGAAGCTGTATCTGTAGCGTTGTAAATATGAGAAAAACAAAATCATCGATGGTTATAAACTCTGAACATTTTTATATTGATTGGTTTGGTTGCAGAAGTATATTTGGTATCTAAGGGTAATATATTAAATGTTTTTTACTTTGAATCTTTTTTAAAAAAGAACATTTTTGTTTGTTTCCAGTGGGAGCTTTAGGGCCAAGGGTAGAGCTTTTTACATGGAAACAAAGTAACAGATTGAAGTGGTTTCGGGGCTTCAATCCCTTGGTAAATTAGCCAGCAGGCTAGCTTTTTTACAGACGTGCTAAACAACAGGTTGATGCCATTTGGGCTTTAGCTAAGAGAATTACCTGAGGGAATAGGAATAGGAAAAGAATAAGAGAGCTAACATGGTAAGCATGGCCATTATAGCTGGGCATACTTGTGTCAGTAAAAGCATACAGTACCTGAAAATGGAGTAGATAGTTGGTAGAAGGCATATTCTTTTCTCGTTCCTAGAATTACAAATTAGAATTGTAAAATATTCTGTTGCACTAGTGTTTTGTGATCCCACAGTTAGTCAAATTGCTTTGTTCAAAAATGTAGCTTATAAAAGTGTGTTTGTACATGTATTATTGATGTGTATAGCAGAAATTTGTAGGCATGGTGAAAGCTAGAAATTAAATGAAAATAATTTTCCTGTGCAATGGAAAGTTGCTGTGATGATTTTTACAAAATTAAAATAAGTTTATAGATTCCTTTGGTAATATAGTACTCATAATGCACGCATACTAAAAGGTTCTCATTTATTGGAAAACTTAACATTTATATCATAAATTGAATATTTTCCCTCAATAAAAGGAAATTGTTTGTTTCGTTACTCAAACAGTATGAAGCAAATGTATTATTAAGAAACATGAGTGGTGTTTTTCCTGTGAACTACCCAGAAATAATTTATCTCATAAAAATTCTAAAGATCAGGATTTATTGTAATCGTGAAACTGATACAAGAGAGTGAGAAAGAACATAGGAAACTGATATGATGCAATCATTAAATCTACCTGTTAGCCTCTAAGGCCCTCTCTCAGGGCTTTTAATTTTCTATTTATAAAGGGGTTTTAGGGATCAATATGAAGATCTGTTGGTAATATTATATTTAATTAGAGTAATCAAAAACCATGCTCAGAGCATGACACCTGCCAGGGAGAGCTTCAAACAGCTAGTAAGCAGCATGTGTTAGTATAGCCCCTTTTACTTGTCCATGAGCGCTAATCTAGCACAAGTCCCAAATGGGGCAGCTAGTCAGCTATTTCATTGACTTTGATCTGGTTTGGGGGGCAGTTTATTTTCCCATAATGCTGTTGATCAATGATTTCCTTTCAGCACTGATGTAATTAAAGGGCTTTAGTCAGTTTGTGCTGTGTTGTCTTAAAATTTATTATTCTGGGGATATAAAGAAGATCGATACAGTGCAGTGGCCCTGTGTTTAATCCAGACCAGAAGGGACCCTACTGATAGGCCTGAATAGAGTAAGACAAGCATGAAACAGGGCTTCAGGACATAAACAAGGTGTTTACTTGGGACTTTGAGCTGACCTATCCACAGCTCATTCCTGCTTTACCATTAGCATTTTGGTAACCTATTTTTATCACATTGTCTCAAAAATTGATTGTTAGCATTATTCTGTTTAAATTACGTTAAAGGACTTTTTATACATTAGTTTTTTAATAAATATCAAGTGTTATTAAATTATCATAACTGAGTAATTCACCAGATCGTTCACAAAAGTTTATTCCGTATAGAAAGGAGGTCTGATTTTTAAAAATGGAAACATTGTAAAATGAATTATATGAGGCACATATTGTAAGGTTGACCCCAGTTTTTGGCTTGTGATGTGTAGCAACTTGCTTGTTTGTTTTTCACACTTGTACATGCATGCAAAATAAGAACTGTCCCTGCATGTATAATAGAAAATGTTGCTATTTAATCTTCAGTATGTTGAAATAGCATTTGAAGATGGCAAGCAATCTGGTGGTACTATACAACACACAGGACAGATTTAATGATGGAGCTGAATATAATTCTAAGGCACAACTATGGGTGCAATCAACACTTGTATTTCAACAGTTTTTTTTTAAGTTTGTAAGCTCAGTTTTATATTTATAACAACTTCCTTGGGCAACACTTATTGATTAAGAGCACAAAAGTCAGATTCTTTTGAAGAGATCTGGAAAGCTGCAGATACAATTTCTATGCATAGTTTGGCTTCTGAGCTCATTCTTGTTACTGCATCTCTTTGTATTTCCTTCCCAAGATAACTACTCCAGAAAATCAGGTAGTTTTCTAGCACAGTCTCCTGTGTAAATGAAATAACTGCAATTAGAGTACAAAATTTGGGATGCTCTAGTGCATATTCAGTAATGCTAGGTTAAATATCCCTGACTGGTATCAAGAGGAGGCAGTTCATTCTTTTATAAAATATTGATTGCAAATAAAAGATTACCTCTGAAACCATGCAGATTAGAAAGGATGTTTTGCCACCACAAAGTAGAATTTGGAGAATTATAAAAAAGACCCAACAAATTTGGCATCAAGAGGGCAATGGAAGTTGCTCCACCATAACTTATCGTTTGCTAGCCATTCTCCTAAAGAATATTGTCACCTGAATGAATGAAGAAGTATAGGTCATTTAAATGTGATGGGAAGCTGGTCTTGACATCTGTTTTCAATATTTTTTGGTATTCCAAAGATCATTCATGAAGTTTTTTTTTTTAAAGGATGTATAACATAGTGGACATTTGCCACTTAAATCATTCCATTCATATATGATTTTTTTTTTTTTTTTAACAATTGGCTATAGCATGTTAGGTTTTGACCACAACCAGTTCAGTTAAAGCTTGCAAGAGACATTTGTAATTGGTGGCCTTAAAAAAAAAACCCTCAACTTCTCATACTGAATAATGTTACTTATTTATTATCTTGTTACAGCTATATACAAATATATAGGTGCACATGTCTCTGCTAAAATTATTTTCTAAGAGTTATGAGAGTGAAGTTAGGATTTTCAAGGTTGCAGATGAGCAGGATGCTTGTGTATATTATGAAGAGTGTCCTTGGAGGGGACTTTCTGTGCTGACAGCAAATCTCACTAAAATTCTTGTTTGAGAAATCCAGTCTTTGTTCATACATATATTTCAAGTTTCACAGATTTAATGTGTGGCCCCTTTAAACCTCCCTTGCTTTAAAGGTATTGAGAGATATAATAATTAAAGAAAGTGTGATGTAGAAGAGTCCTAACCTAAACCCTAAGTAGCATTTTCTTGTTTTTATTCTGTATTACATGTCTATAGCTTTCTCTTAATGCAGTTTCTGAGGCTTGGCGTATCTCCAAGATTAAACTGTTGTGTATAGTGAAGATAAATTACTTGCCTTCTATAGCATTTTTTTTATCTTTTCCTCTAGTGCCAAAATAAAATTTAATTTTAATACTCATCTAGTGAATATGTAAACAGTATGCTAAAGGATTATGTCTTTTCTTGTGGAATTTAGTAAGATAATGGTGAATAGATTATTATTGTACCTAATCATTAATATAAAAATACTGCAGAGTTTCTTATAATTTATCCCTCTTGATACTATATATGCAGCAGTGGTTGCTGATACAAAATATTCATTCTAGGGAACTTGAGGCATTCTGTTTTCAAAGTCAATTGTACTTTCTTCAAGGCTTTTGGCAATGTAATAGAGAGCGTCTTAGCTTCAGCAATAACTTTTTACACAAATCTCTTCGTGATGCACATTTTCTCTTTTGATGCCAGGTGTCAAGTTCTTTTGGCTGTCTGTCTTATGATTTTTCACTTAATGTACAGTAAATCTTATTGCCTTTTGTGTTTGTCCCCAAAGTTTATACTTCATTCCCCTAGAAATGAGCACAAGCTGCAATTATTGAATGGGCCACTACTGCCTTTGATAGCACCTCAAGGCAGCAGCTTATATTTAAAATGAGGCAGTTGTGGAGATCCCTGGTGGAAATGGAGGACATTTGAAGGTCACCTTTGTCATCAACGTATGGTTAATGTCTAAAATACATAATTGACACAGAAATAACTCTTTGAGCTTGGATTACAGGATCGCTCTCTGTTGACATGAATTTTTCTGCATGAAATTGCTATTATGGTTAATCAGAATAATTATTGCATTACCTGATAGTTTTTTTTAAATATAATTGTATATCATTGTCTTGATCCAGATGATACTTACATGAATGAAACAGAACACAGAATTGACATGCAACATTTTTCCTTGGATTTTAAGACTGATGGCACCTACCTATGAAATCAGTGTGGGTGCCAAGATTCCCAGACCTCTGTGGATGAGAATGGACTCAAAACTTTAGAACAGTGTGTGGATCTCCACAGACTGTGAGGCTTTAACAAAATGTATTGTGGATGGTTCTGGCGGTAGATTTTTTACAGTAAGTTGTCAAGTTGTAGAACAACTTTGATAACAATTTCGTCATACTTCTACCATCACCTTCCCTGTAAGACCCTTCCGTCTTAAATACAACCCTAATGCATTTCCTTCTAACTACTGCTATGTTATTTTCTAACTCTTCATCTAGAAACATTGCTATACAGTTTTAGCAAACTTATTAAGGGATCGGTTGCATCTCTGTTTTGCAGCAGATTAGAGGGATCTGGGGGAGGGGAAATCACTTTAATTTTGGTTCATAGTAGCTTTTTGTCTTTTTGTGTTTGGGAGTGGATGTGTGTATACACAGCCTAAAATGTGAAAATGTTGCTGAGATTTTCAGAGCCAAGTTCCTTAGGGATTCTACATATTTGGGTAGGCAATACCTAATACTGCAGTTTGTTGTTTCTGTGCATTCAGGTCATTCTGACTTGTGGCAATCCTACAAATGATTCTATCAGGGAGTTTTCTTAGCAAGATTTGGTTGGGAGGTTGCCTTTGCCTTCCTTTGTGGCTGAGAGAGTGTGACTTGCCCAAGGTCACCCAGTGATTTTTCCATGGCTGAGAAGTGATTTGAACCCTGATCTCCAGAATAGTAGTCCAGCACTCAAATCGCTACACAATACTGTAGTACTTGTTTCTTTTTGCTCTTGTTTCTTCTCCTTTAGAAAAAACCTTTTTTGTTTCTTTTAACAAATCTTGATGCAATCTTTTTTTAAAACAAACACCCAAATGATAACAGAGAGAGTAATCTGTTAGCATCCAGTGAACAAGTTTCTTGTGGCATAAGTTGTCATGGACTACAGGCCACTTTGTTAGATTTGTCCAATCTTGTTAGGCTGGAATCAGTATGAAGAGTTGATGGTCAAAGCAAATGTGACAGGCTCTTATTTCTGACTAGACTGGTTTCACAGGTCCCACTTAATAAGGCACCCTGACGCTAACACTTAGCTATCACGCCTCCCTTTAGACACAATCTTCATGTAAAGGGCCTAGGACTATAAGTATTCCCTCAGAACCAATTAGTTTATTTAAGGTACTGTGTTATTTTTTTGTTACCAATGACTTTAGATAATAAAGGCCAACTCTGTAGTTACACAAGCTATATCTTTTGTTGTAGTAACATTAGAAATAAAGTATCTTACCAAAGTTCATATAAAATGCAGCGTTGTTACATTAACCAGTTCAAACTTCTGTCAGTCTAGGCCAGTAACTCCCAGCCTCAGACACCAGTTCTCTGTGTCTTTTTCTCCATTGCTTAAATATAATCAGGCTACGCTCCCTGCCAAGATCTCACTGAAGGTTCTCTTTACAGAGTCTGCCTTATATATAATACCTATCATCCATAAGCCCCTCCCATGCACACCACTGTGCTAGGTTTCACTCTTAGGTACTACTCTTTTTACCTAGCGACCTGCCATCAAGTTGCACTTGCATTCCGAGTAGCTAACCCTCAAAGCAACTTCAACACAGCCTGTGAGCAGTTTTAAAAAATATTTCCCTGCTAGTCAAGTTTATAAGAGGTTTTGCACATTTTCTTGACTGAAAATTAGGATATTTTTACAAAAATTTTGCAAAGTTTTAAAGGTTGGCATGTAGTCTTTTTAATGAATTTTAATGTTTTAATGTTTAATATTTTTAATTTTATAAATGGTTTAATTGTAAATAACTTTTCTGTTTATATTTTTATTGAAGATTTTGAATCATTTTAACCTCTATTATTTTTAAATATTTTGTTAGCTTCATTGAGTCTCACTGAGAGAAAGGTGAGATAAAAATTAACAACATTTTTGTGCAAAAAACATTGTTCTAGTACAAAGTTAATGTTTGCAGAAGACCAGCTTATTTTAAACTGTTTTTTGTGGTTTTAATAGAAATGTTTAATTTTTTTAAAAAAACTTTTGTTTAATATTTTCAGTGGACTATGTTTTAATTTATTGTAAGTCATCTTGGGTCCCATGCTAGAGAATGGTGGAATATAAATAAAATGAAATGAAAAGATTGCACCAACTTTTTTTTGGACAAACATATATTTTACACACACACACAAAAGCAAAGGCAGTGGTTTCACTTTGGCACAGGGGTGAAACATCATATAGCAGCTGGCAGTCTTATTGAACTTCATGGGTTACCAGATTAGGCAGTAACCTGGCTATCAGCTTGGCATTTGATGTTTCCATAGTTCATGGAACCATAGAGGTCAGAGGTCAAAGGGACAACAAGGGCCATCTGGTCCAACCCCGTGCCATGCAGGAATATACAACTAAAGCACTGCTGAAAGATGGCCATTCAGCCACGGACTTCAAAGAAGCCCTCTGAAGAACTCTATTCTACTGTTCTATTCCACCATTTTTACAATCAAGAAATTCTTCTTAATGTTTAGGTGGAATCTCTTTTGTAATGTAAATCCATTGGTTCACTCTCTGGAGCAGCAGAGAATAAGCTTCCTCTATGTC
Organism: Iguana delicatissima; assembly: GCA_948472985.1. Classification (NCBI taxonomy): domain Eukaryota; kingdom Metazoa; phylum Chordata; class Lepidosauria; order Squamata; family Iguanidae; genus Iguana; species Iguana delicatissima. Next base: position 312,934 of record CAOKZL010000850.1, read on the forward strand.
CTGCATGACAAACTTTCAGATGATTTCAGATGGCTGCCAGGTCACTTCTCAATGCAAACTAAACACACCCTCCTCTCTGAGCTGTTCTTCTTAAGGCCTGGTTTTTAGACCCTTAGTCATCTTGGTTGTTCTTCCCTGATCTCATCCCTGATTGGCAATATCTCTCTGGAACTGTGGAGCCCAGAACTGGACACAATAGTCCAGGTAAGGTTGGGCCAGAGTGGTATCATTACTTCCCTTGATCTGAACACAATACTCCTGTTGATCAGCTTAGAATTGCATCAGCTTTTGTGGCCACTGCATCAAACTGCTGTCTCATGTTTAGCTTGTGGTCTACTAAGATTCCCCACATCATGCCTAGACCCATAAGAAGATGAAAGGTTTTCCTTCCATGTCAACTGCCACTGCTTTGGGTTTTGAGGGAGAGAAGAAGAGGCAGGCACAGTTCTGCCATGCCTAGACCCTCCATCCCAACTGCCATTGCCTTGACCTTGAATGGAGAAGAGGCAGACACAATTATAAATAGTGATGGTGATGATGATGATCCCTGAGGAGAGAGCAGAAAGTGATCTGTGTCTGGGAGGACATCTTTGACTGTGTGTTTCTAAAGGCTTGTGTGGGTGTGTTTATTTCTGACTGTGTGCTCTCCCTGAGCACATGGTCTAAAGGGATGGGGCTTCTGCTGAGTCACTGACTTGCTTGGAAGTGGAGCTAGTAGCCACTACCTCTATATAATTGCTGCCTCTGTTTTTCAAGCTTTGTCCCTGTAGAGGAAGCAGAAGGTGAACTTTGTCTGGGAGGACATTCTTGACTGTATTTTTTAAAGGCTTGTGTGAGTGTGTTTGTTTCTGGCCATATGCTCTCCCTGAGCACGTGGTCTAGGGAGTGAGACTTCTGCTAAATCACTGACTTGATTGGAGTGGAGCTAGCAGCCACTAGTTCTATATAACTGCTTCCAGTCATATTATAAGAGCTGAACAGGAGCTCTGTTAACAGGGACAGCTAAACAGCGTTGGCTGTGGGTAATTGGCAGGGGAGTTTTGAGGAGAAGGCTCAGATTTCTGTTTCAGTGCTTACTTAAGACTACTGAGTATGGAATATGAGGTAGCTGCTGTGGTCACCTGCAATAGCTGTGGTACATTTATGTTCTTGCTGGAAGAGGTGGGGGTCTAGCAAGTGCACGTTGGTGGCCCTCTAGGAAGAGGAGGTTCAGCAACTTGAGGTGCGTGTATCTACTCTTCAACATATTAAGGAGCATGAGATTTTCTTGGATAGAGCAGAGCAGACTGTCCTGATAGAAGAACACACAGGTGGTGTCTATGAGCAGGAAGTCAGTTCCCAAATACAGGAGATTGACACTTAGGGGAATGTAACACATAGAAGTAGAAGGACCAGGGATCATTCAGTGAATTTGAATTTACAGCATCATTTCGAAGCTCTTTTTCTTATTGGGGGTAATGTGGAACAGCAACAAGAGCAGCAGTGTCAGTCCTCAGACAATATGCAGGTGTCTTTGGAAAATTCAGCACATAGAATGGTTTCTACCAGTCCTCAGAAGAGATGCGTGGTGGTGATAGGGCACTCCCTGCTGAGAGGAACAAAAGCAGTGGTTTGTAGGCCTGACAAGATGATTTGAGAGGTGTGCAGTTTCCCTGGGGCAAAAATCGGTGATATCACAGAGAAGTTGACGAGGCTTATGAAGCCCACTGACCATTACCCTTTTCTTTCGGTCCATGCGGGAACCAATGACGCAGCAATGAGTAGCTTTCAGCATATTACAAGCGATTACAAGGCTCTGAGTAGGAAGCTGAAGGAGCTTTATGCACAGGGTTTCATTTCGTCTATCTTCCCAGTTAAAGGACACAGGCCAAGAAGGGAGAGAACGGTAATGGAGGTGACCAACTGGCTCTGCAGATGATGCCACTGGGAATGATTTGGCTTCTGGGATCATGGTCTGCAGTTTCATGAAGATGGACTACTGGCAAGTGATGGGTTGCACCTCACTGCAATTGGCAGGAACGTTTTTGCTAAGAGACTCACAAACCTGATCAGGAAGGCTTTAAACAGAGTTATGTGTGGGGAGGGTGACAATATTCTTGAGGGCAGGAGTTCGTCAAGTGCTAGAGATAATAATCCAAATGTTATTGAGGAAACTGAGAGAATAGCACAAGACTCTGACCATGGAAGTAGAAAAACCTTAAATAAGCAGCTAGAGGGAGTGACCCATGGTTCTTAGATGTCTCTATACTAATGTACAGAGCATGGGAAATAAACAAGATGAACTCTTAATACAGCAAAACAGATATGGTATAATAGGCATCATTGAAACTTGGTGGGATGAGACTTATGATTGGAATGTAGTAATAGAAGGGCACAATCTGCTTCAGAGAAATAAACCAAACAGGAAGGGAGGAGGAGTAGCATTATGTGTCAGGGATGTTTATACCTGTGAAAAGGTCCATGACTTAAACCCTGGAAGTGAGGCTGACAGCATCTGGGTTAAAAATAAGGGGGAGTGCAAAAACAGGGTGTCATTTTGGGGGTCTACTACAGACCCCCAAACCAGACTGAGGACTTAGATTATGCCTTCCTAAAACAGATGACAGCACATTCAGAAGAAAAAAAATAGATAGTAGTAATGGAATATTTTAACTATCCTGATATTGGTTGGAAGTCTAATTCTGCCAAGAATATCAGGTCCAACAAATTCCTCACTTGCCTTGCAGACAATTTCATTGTCCAGAAGGTTGAAGAGGCAACAAGGGATCAGCTATTTTGGACCTGATCCTAAGCAACAGTGATGGCCTGGTTAATGGGGTAGAAGTGGCGAGATCCTTAGGTGAGAGTGACCATGTTCTCTTGGAGTTTGTTGTACAGTAGAAAGGAGAAGCCATGCATGGTCAGACTGGCATTCTAGAGTTTAAGAAAGCTGGTTTCAGTAAACTTACGGAAATATTACGTGCCATCGTGTGGCCAGGCATTCTAAAAGAGAAAGTTTGTGATAGATGGGAGTTTCTTAAGAGAGAGATATTGGAGGCACAGTTTCAAACAGTTCTATCGAGGAGGAAAAATGGTAGTTGTCTAAAGAAACCAAGATGGCTGCCTAAAGAACTTTCAGCTGAACAAAGATTGAAAAGGGCTATGTACAAGAAATGGAAAAAGGGGGAAACCATCAAAGAGGAATTCAGATAAATAGCTAGCACGTGTAGGAAAAAAGTCAGAAAAGCTGAAGTGCAGAATGAGCTCAGGATTGCTAGAGAAGTTAAAATTATAAAAAAAGGGCTTTTTTGTTTATATCTGTAGCAAAAGGAAAAGCAAAGTGATGGTAGTGCTGGTGCAAGGAGAAGGTGGAGAAATGGGAACAGAGGACACGGAAAAGGCAAAGCCGTTGAACGCTTTCTTTGCCTCAGTCTTCTCCCAAAAGAACAACAGTGTTCAACCCAGAGAAAATGGAACAGATGATGTAACAGGGGAAATGCAACATAGAATTGGTAAAGAGGTAGTACAGGAAGACCTGGCTACTCTTAATGGATTCAAGTCACCAGGGCCAGATTAATTACATCCAAGGATATTAAAAGAACTGGCAGAAATAATTTCAGAGCCACTGGCAATACTCATGGAGAGTTCCTGGAGATCAGGAGAAGTACCAGCAGATTGGAGGAGGGCAAATGTTGTCCCCATCTTCAAAAAGGGGAAAGAAGAGGGGCCCCCCAAAATTACTGCCCAGTCAATCTGACATCAATACCATGAAAGGCGCTAGAACAGATCATTATATAGCTAGAGTGTCTATGAGCACTTAGAAAGGAATGCAGTGATCACTAAAAGTGAACATGGGTTTCTCAGAAACAAGTCATGCCAGACTAATCTGATCTGTCTTTTTTTATAGACTTGCAAACTTGATGGATGAAGGGAACACTGTGGATGTAGTGTATCTTGATTTCAGTAAGGCGTGTGACAAGGTCCCCCATGTTTGTTGGGTTAGTGTTCTCTTTCGCTTTACTCTCATTTTTGATAACAACAATTCATGGTCTGTGCCACATATTGCTGCCAGTCATCTTTTTACAGAAAGAATGGAGTGTCTTCATCTTCTGCTTCCAGTTATGTAGTCTATTTGATTTGTGCATTGCCCATCATTTCATATCCAGGTATACAGTCAACTCTTTGATTGCTTGAAGAATTTGTTTGGAATGAGAAAACTGTTGGCCTCACAAAATTTAATCAGTGGCTCTCCTGCTTCAGTTTTTGTTCCCAGGACAATTTTTTTCTGCAAGCTTTGATTCTGCTCTGTTTCCTACTTTTACATTCTGATCACCTAGGATTAACAAAAACTCCTGTTTTGTTGTATGGTTAATTATCTCCTGGGCTCCAGCATAGAATCTTTCAATTTTTTCTTCTGCCTCTGTAGTTGGAATATAAACATAAGTGTTAGCTATAGTGCTGCTGCTGTGTCTCAGAGATCCTCCACCAGAGTTACCCCTGCTACCGCTGCTGCCCAGTAGCTGTTTGGCACATTTAGTTTGTTTCCTCTGTAAAAGACCATCTGGCATGATAGACCCTACCAGCAGCAGTACCCGCAGCATTGTGTCTTGCCTCACAGGAGCATACAGTCCCACTACCACAGTAAGGTAGTGCTATGGTGCAGCTGCACCCAAACTGACTGTTTAATGATCTTTCTGGAACCTTTCTTGGTATCAGTGGCAAATTGACTGGCTGGTAGTTGGGTCCTCTTTTTTTCTCCTTTTGAAGATGGGAACATTTGTCTTCCTACTTACTGGGACATCTCCTGTTCTCCAACAGTTCTCAAAAGTTACTGGGATTACATCTACAGGTTCCTTTAGTACTCTTTGATGTAGTCTATTTGGCCTTGGAGACTTTAATTCTGTTAGAGTAGCAACATATTCCTTTACTACTTTTTTTTACATATTCTGGGCTGCAGTTCCCTTACTGCATTTTTTTAACCATGTTTTGCTTTCAGGGAAAGAGTGAGGAAAACAAGGTATTGAACAGCTTCATGTCAAGTGAAAAAAGATGCACAACTGCATGTATGGATTCAAAATTCTGCTTCCTGGAGGTATCACTTTGATCTAGTTCTTTATAGTCTTCATTGTCTGCTTCTGTGTTCCCAAGATCAAGTCAAGGTTCCCAAAATCAAGTCAAGATGTCTTTCTTTGCACGCATGGTCACAGGTTCCTTTCCACCTCACTTGTGTCCCGAATTTCAAAGCTGTTTGGGTTGGGAAAGAATATCAGTGTTACTTCCAGTCACTGGCTGGAGATAACAGAATGGGATCCTCCTTGCTCTGTTTGCCTTTCTAGTGGGAAGTACAAGCAAGACAGAAAGCAGTCCGAGTGTTCTTTCTGATCAGTGAGACAGTCAGAGATGGAACAGCAATTCTCTCCCTTGTCTTCCTAATAGGGAGAATGGGAGAAAGGGATTCCCAAAGTATCTTTGTGTTGTTTGATGCTTTACTGCTGATTTACTTTGGATTTATTGTGCATTGTTCTTTATTATTTTATGCTTTAATCTTTCTGTACGTTATCCAGAAAACTGCTCTTGCAGGGCAACCTAAAAAGTAAGCATGACCTAATTTTGAAAGGTTGATTTTATTGGTCCTTTCAAATTGTTGGCAAGAATACATATTTTTGTTTTTGTTTCTCTATTATTCTCTCAAGCTGAGTGTTACTAATTAGAAGTCTGCAAGTGAAGCATAGCTTTGTGTTGCTCATAAAATTTTGTTCAGATTCGTGCCATCTTCATCCAGTCTCAGATTTCCTTCAGTTCTTAATCAAACATAATAGATAATAAATTTATTGGAGGCATATAGGATTAATGTTTCTTGTATGTTTTGTTCTACTGAGTCTTTTGGGTGTTTTTCCCCCCAAGATCTGAATGAACTACTGTGGATCTACACAATATCATCTTGCTTGTTTAGTGCAGGGAAATTCAGCAATATCTATTGTGACTCAACTGTGACTATGAGATTGTTTTCACACAATCTAGAAACCTGAAATAGATTGTCCAAGGCAATTATTGTGTCCAAGGTATTTTTACTACTGGCACTACTTCAGAAATGAGAAGAATAAAATTTGAAATATGTGACGTCCTTTGTTACTATTTCCTTTCAGCTTGTTAGATGGTGGGAAAGGAGAGGTTGCAGTTAAGTAAACAGGAACTTTTTTAAAAAAAATGAACTTCATTCTTCACACAGTGGAACAGTGCTTTGATTATGCAAGGTTGCCCTTCCAGTGAAAATAACAATATCTCTCTTCTTGCAAAATACAGGCTATATTTAATGGTATATGTTACATATGCAGACAGCTTGATAATAATGGATAGCAATAATTGTAGAATTTTTAGTTTTAGAATTGTTGACTACTTACACTACTGTGTTATTTTTAAATATATCAGTATTCAAAACATTTACAATATAGTTTGGTTGAGAATTTTAATTTTCTACATCTATTTGCATATGCTTTTTATGGCAGTCAGAATCCTTTGTTATCGGCATGAATTTTATTTGTGTATATACCTGACATTTTTTAAATGGCAGATGAAAGAAAGGTTCATGCTTCAGCACAAGATTGTTCAGGTTTGCAGGCAAGCTGTCATGCTGAATTTGGTTGTTATCGCAAAGAGAAACGTCATCTGTCATATTTAATAAGCAGATTGTAAACTGGTGGTTTTGAATTGTTGCTGCTACGCTGAGAAGAAAAAACAAGGAGATACGACGTTGGAAAACGAAGACCACATATTCATTTGGCAAATAAAACCACAAGAATTCAGCCTGTATCTCTGTGGAGCTACTCAACACTGAAGATACTTTTGTTGAAGTCATGGCATAGAAGGTTAAAGTAGACGCACCACCTAAGGCCCATCATAGTCATTGTGGGAGCATGGTGACTGCTTTCTTGGAACTATTTGACACCTTAGCATGAACTGTAGTCTGTCCAGAATATCAGGTTGAAGATGTGAATCAGAGAGTGACAAGTCTTTTGCCAGGCAGTTTTAGTTACCCCTTCTCACTTTTACATTACAGTCTGAAATTCACTCATAGGGGAGTAGAGGCCATTAATCTCCAGAAGAATTACTTTTCATTATACATGTTTAGGATTTCATTACTCTCTGTTTCCAAATACAAGGTCTATATAATATTGCATGCTTTATTTCAAGTACAAGCTGGCAAATATCCTTCCTTTTTAAAATCTTCTCTTCAGATGCTAAAAATGTTATTTATTACATTTATATTTTACCACTTCTCCAAGGGGATGTAAATGGCTCTCTGTCAATATTCATTTTGTCCTCATAATGCTCCTGTGAACTGAGTCAACCACAATCTAAAAACTAGATAAACAGCTAGCTGTTTTTTTTAAATAATTTAAGTCTGATTTTAAAAATATTAATCAGATACTAACATTTAAAATTTCATATGGTCATGACTCTGAAGTTAGAGGTTGGCCAGGTGGAGCTCCAACAATAATGCAGCTAGGGAACCAGCTTTTCTCTGTCCTTGACTTCTGCCTCAGCGGGGAGCAAAGCTGCACACAAACCCAAGCACTTGCTTTCATTTAACCAGTGCTTGGGTCTGGGAAACTGTCCTTGCTTTCCTCTGTCAAGTAGGATATGATATGAAGGAAGCGCCTCGCCATTAGCTAGAGACTGAAGATAACAGTGAGAATTTTCACTATGCAAAACACCTTCCCACATGAAGGGTAAACAGCATGTTAGATCATTGTCTTGTTGGAGATAACAGTGGGATTTCCCTGCTGTGTTCTTGATTGAGAATATCAGAGGAGTATCCTCAATGGGTGAAATTTGGTGAAGGAGATAGGCTAGGGCACTCCATAAACACTTCACAGACTGGTTTGGAGTTGCCTGTAAGCCAGACTGGGCCCATGAGTCAGTTTCCCCTCTGCTGCTCTTTCTGATGGAAAAACTGTGATAGTGATTCCCAGTATTTGGTTACTGAACTGCTTATTTTACTGTCTTTGCACATGGGGAGAGCAAGAATGAGAACAAGAAATTAGTGATTTCCCATTTGTTTGTTTGTTTGTTTGTTGTTATATGTCTTTGAGTCATTTCCAACTTTTGGCTACACTGACGCGATCCTATCACAGGGTTTTCTGGAGGCTCAGAGTGTATGACATGCCCAAGGTCACCCACTGGGTTTCCATGGGAAATTGAACCCTTGTTTCCAAGGTTGTAGTCTAGTTCTCAGACTACTACATCAAGCTGGCTCTCATTTGTTTACCCTCAGTAAATACAAACTCTCTAATCCATAATGTATGTATGCTTCATAATCAGAGGTTTAGAGGTTCTGTTTGACTTCCTTGGTCATTTTTCTAATCTGAGTTATACTTCTGATTTGTCCTCTAAAACTCTGCTTTATAGCATTTGGTTCAGATTGACTGATGGTAAAGTATTTTTATATCACCCTCCAATTACATTCCAAATCAAAAGCATGATTTATGCCGCAGCTCCTTCTTTCCCATAGTCTCTTTATTTACTTTATAAATGTAGATTTATATTTCCACTGAAATCAAAGAGACTTGCTATGTAATGAAAAAATAAACTATAAATTTATTTTTTAAAAATAGTTTTTATTCTGCATTTTCCTTTTTCACCTGCCAATAACTGTAGATACGAACTTCCCTGATCCCTTTATCTCTTTTTATCAGCTTTGCCACCAACCCATCCATACCCTTTATAGAAAATGCCCCCTCCCTTGGAAATCCCTTCCTACCTACTATCTCAGTCTTCTGTGCTAAAAAGTCCCTCTTTCACCCCTAGTTCTTTGATGTTGTCACCTGTACCTGCTGCCTACTGTGTCTTCTTAAGCTCTCTGTTACTTTCCTATTACTTTTAGTCAATTGAAACCTGCCTATGAATGTTTCCAGTGACATTTTTGTGGTTAAATCTTAGGGGAATCTTCATTTGATTTCTTCTTGACCTGATTCACAGCATGTATATTGTTCACTACACCGGGGCTTCCCACATTAACATTAATATATGTGGCTTCTCTGCATACAGCATCTGTGACATCATCTTTCAAAGATCTCCCACTCTTTGGTGCTTCTCTCCACCTTTTAGTAGTGCTAAAATTTTGAAGGGAAAAGTAGTGAAGCATAAGGTAATCAACATACTCTTACTCCTCACCACTTCAGCCAAACCTCTGCAGCATAAAAAGTAGTCAAGGGGGTTGTCATGAAGGAAGAGGAGGTATGTCCTGCACTGTATAATCCAAACACTTCTTATTGGCTTTTCATCTGATCTTTCATCCACTACCCATAAGCTCTGTGCTGCTTTTGTATACTGGGCATGTTAGAGATAGAGCTGATTTTTCCTTTCACATATGAGCTTGGAAATTTAATGTTAGCATATCAGTGTTAAACTGTTCAATTTGTTGATGTTATACCATGAGATCAGTTCATTGTATTGATCTTTACAAAGTCATTAACTGTTGCATCATTAAATTAAAAAATTAAAATTATTTTTTTAATTTAATTGAAAATTTAAATGATTAAAAGTGGCCCAACACTCCCATCCAATACCTGTGAAGCAACAAATCAAAACAGTATGAAACAATAACTACTCAAAATTTAACATCTTTGTAATTTAAATTTTTGAGGAAGGTATTTATCAATTAAAATAATGAACTTTAAAATTATTTCATGTTTAGACAAATCAGGGCTAACAAAGTAATTTTTTAAGTAAATTATTTCTAAACTGTATCCTGAGTTAAGTTGTTCTCTTCATGTAATGTAAACCATTTATCCTATGGGTTTTCTCTACTTGAGACTAACATCTGGATTTAGGTCTATGTTCTTTACTGACACAATTGTAAAAGCTATCTTACTTTCTGTACAGTATACAGTATGGGAATGATGTTTAGTTGCTCCTTCCACGTTGACTTAGTTTGGTGTCTCATTTCATCTCTTCAAAAATACGTTTTGCTCTTTCTTCATTTGCTTCTAAACTGTTCTGCATAAAGTGGTGATCTCTTTCATCGTTACAATATTTTCCAGAGTTTGCTTGCACAGGAGTTAGAGAGAACAACTTAAGGGAAAGGTAATACAAAAAATATTTCTTAGAAGGCGCTTTCTGGTCCCTCCTGTGGGCTGCCAAAAGAACTTCAGACTTAGCACTGTTACACTGTTACATTGTCTATAGGCCCACTAAGAGACTTCCACTCTATGTTCGATGAAAGTAGCTTGCCTTCCATATAATGCTCCAACACTATAGATGAAGCCTTGCTTAGAACTAGACTCTACATATGCAAAATGCTTTAGAGACTAGTAGGAAAATCTGTTTAAAAAAGCCAAATGAGTAAAAATCAATTACAGTAAACTTCATCTATATATTGGTCCTTTTTTAGATTTTCTAGTTGCTTGGAATCAGTATCATCTTTGACATATAGTGATATACCATCCTTGATGCATGCATTCTCAGCCCCCAATTTGAGTCCCATCAATTCTGCTTTTGCATAGATCTCTGGCGTGCCAACAATATCTCTGTTCTTTTTTATTATGAAGCACACCGTTGGTTTTTTTTGTCTCAAACATGGAGACATGATTCTACTGAGAATTCTTTGATTGTGTTTTCCTGCGTGGCAGGGGGTTGGACTCGATGACCCTTGTGGTCTTTTCCAGCAACATGATTTTATGAGTATATGATTATATGAACACCTAAACTTAGAACACCTCTCTAAATGCTCTTTATGTGGGCAAACAGATCTACACAGTTTTGGCCTTCTGTATGCTGTCATTTGTTTCTCTATATTAATATCAAAGTCTCCAGTTTAATAATTTGAATGTTTCAAAGTCATTTTTTTTATTTTAACTTTTAAAAATCTGTGTGTGTGTGTGTGTGTGTATTTATGCATGCATGTGTATTTTAAATGCCTGTTGCTTGGCCGTGTGATTGTGGTCCTATTCTTTTTCAGTCCCATGTTATGGTGTTCACTAAATGCCTAATGGTGGCTTTCTATCTATTTATAACCAAAGTAAGATGTAATAAATATAAATGCATTTGATTGAGGAGATATGTTCTTATCTTCTTGAACTGATTGCCTGGTTGGAGGAAAGTGCACTGTAACTTAATATGGCATTGCATTAAAATCAAACATGTCATTTCATTTGGCAGCCTTTTAGAGTCATATCAACAAACCAAGTAGCGTGGCTACCTAATTATTTAATCTGTAAAAATAACCTGGTGAAAACTAGTTGATTCCTTGGTAAAGAAAATATTGGAATCATTTTTTTTTCATTGCAAAATATAGTATATTTTAATTCTGGTTTTTCAGCATAGGGTTTATAAGTTGGTTCTTTAAAAGAATGCTTTAATGGTATCTTTCTGAGGTATAATACCTTCAATTGCTAAAAATAACATCACAAAGCATGTTAGTTATATACTTAATTGTTTTGACCATAGAATTAATTTTAAAGTCAAAGGGGGCATTGCTTTTTCATCATTTCTAGCTCAGAATATTCAGCATGTCACAGATGTTCATGAATAATGTCCATTTAAAACTGTTGGCAAGAGTGCTGGTGAGTTGGCTAGATGAATTAAATGTTGGGGGGATCTGACAGGGAGCACGCTGCTTTGTGATCATTCCAAAGTTCTAATAATCTCCCTCACCTTCTCTGCCTGCCACTAATGAAAGAGAATAGGTGATTGCACCTCAGGCTATGTTCTGCGCCTAATGACTCCTCCAAAGGCAGATTTATGAAGAAAAAATTAACTTTGAATGAGGATTGAATTGGCCCTGACAGTCTGATAGACTGTGACACAGATTCTATGGCAAAACAGACGTAGCCCTAATTGATTATCAATATTTTAAGCAAAGTGATGAAAATAAGCATTAACTGATGAGAAACACAGTCTTAATACAGTAGGCAGTAGCCAGGATTTGGAGAGTCTTTGGGGAGGTTACCCCAATTGCTATTATGGGACATTTTCTGTGTGATTTCTTCCTTCTTTAGTTGTTCCTTTATATTTATTTCTCCCTCTTTCACATATCCGGGATTAGAATGTTAACATTTGTGATAAAATCTGCAATTTCTTTGTTGTAATTTAACTTATTATTCTATATAATATATTCACCCTTTGAAATTCTAAATCTCCAGGTATATTCTGCCCTATGTTAGAAGCAAACATTTTAAAATGTTGTAGTTTTTCTCTGAGCTGTCTTTTTAAAAATATTATGCAAAATGCACTGCATGACACTACTTGCTTGAGTTGGTCTTTCTGGGGAATAAAGTCTGGAACATATTGCTTCCCTTTGGAAAAAAGAAAAGATGTCATAGGATTGAATGCATTGATTGACCATATTTTAATATGGGGGGGATGTGCACAGATAGGTATGTTGCTAATAATGAAAGAACTCTGAAATTTTGCATGTTACAGTCAATTCCTCCAATATAAAAACTGTTAACAGTACAGCGGAATCTCATGTTCATCTTAGGAATGTTTAAATTATGGAGTTTCACTCCTGTATGTTAACAACAACCATTAAAGTGGCCAATCTGCATTTTTTTTTAGTCCTGTACCAGATATGTAGAAGGTTGTCAAAATTCCCATGTGCTTGTCAGCAGTCTCCATCTTTTGGACAGTCATTGTAATTTATATGCAGTAACCAACTTAAAGTGAAGTCTTGTACATGCCTACTCAAAAACTAACACCAGTGAGCTCAGTAAGTCTTAATTTCTGTGTTTATTTGGGATTGCAGCTTCTAACTAGTGAAACTTAGTAAATATTTGTGGCTATTCTATTACCTACAAGTGAGTTTGAGGTTTTGAAAAATCCAAATACATAGTTGGATGTGCACAGAAGAATGTAATATTTCATGGCATCATAGAAATACCATTGTTACTTGAACTTTACGGTATTTGTGAAATCTTTACGTTGCAAATACATAATATAAGTGATGAGTAAAATACCCATGTCTAATGTTATGATTTTGGAAATGTGTTCAGTCTTATAACCTAGTAGTTTGTACAGAAATATTCAGAAATCTTCTGCAAATCTTGTTAATTTGTATTATAGAAAATAGCATAAAAATTTAAAATGCTTTCCAATTAATAAGAGATTGTGGTTTTTGCTTTTAAGAGAACTGCTTAAATGTTCTATAGTTGTCAAAAATGCTCATGTTCATCTGACTAAAAAAAATAAACTAGGACAGCTGCTTGATAATATGCTAATATGGGAGAAAACAGCTTGCTTATTATATTTGTTTTGCCACTCTCCATGAAATACTTTGCCTTAGTACTAATAGTCTCTTCTCTCACCTTATCTCTTCAATGCTCTCTGGTCCCTTAGTTTTTTGCTCTTCAACTCTAGTTAGTCCTTTTTGGACTGCCGTGCTAATCTTGAGAAAAGCATAAACTTGATAGTTATTCCAGCTTTCTTTTGACTTGAATTGAGTAAATTGCTTCATTTGAACAATACTAGATAAATAATTGACATTACAATATTTTCTGTTTAGTTTAGGATATCCCTTGTAATCCTACACTAATTAAAAGATACCTCATTGTATTTCCAGATAATCCCCCCCCCACAGGAGTAATGTAATTTTCAGAATAGTATGTGTTCATTTAAAATTCAAACAAGTCTTAAATCTTTGGAGATAGATAACCTTTTTTTTTTGTTTTTTTTTTGTAATGGTCTGTTTTCTATAACAGTTCCAGTTATATTATAGAGATTTTTAGGAATACTATTTAAGCATATGTTACAAACTTGCTAAACATTGATTGTTAGATGAGAACATTGTATGATGCCAGTATGTAAATAGGGATAAATGTAGTTGATCCTACATAACAACAGCAACAACAACAATAATGTCGTGGATTTAACCTGAGAATATCGCTCTTTGAAAAACATGTATTTAAAAGCACGATTTTCAGCAACATTATTCAAATTATAATCAGTTAACTATGATAGCTTTAAGAAATATAGTCAGAATGTATCACACCTGCATTCTTTGAAGCAGTATTTTTTTCTAATGACTGTTTAAATAAAAGAAACACATTCTTATTAAAAGTATCCTTTGCTTTAGCGTAATTTTGTTCCAACATACATTTTTCTAGGTAAAATCATTATGGGACAAGAAGATCAAAGGGTTTTAGTTCAACTTAATGTTTTAGGATTAGACAAACCCTCGATAATGAGTGCTTTATCTGTCATCTCATTTGTTTCATTCCAGTAGACAGATACCGTGTGGGTAAATGCAGATATAAATTATTCTAGGTGCGCCCTCTAGTGAATATCAGGTTTTTTGTGCATGATTGAATCAGCCAAACCTAAAGCACAGCTATTAAAATAGAATGAGATATTTGATACATAGGATTAATGTTTTGCTTTTATTTCTATGTTACAAATTCAAAATAAGAGTAATTTTATTATAACTGAAATTTTGGATACATTCATTTGGGTTTTTTTTTTAATATACTGGTGCTTTTTAGGGGAAACTGTTCACACCTAACATATTACTGGAACAAGTACAGAATTAAAAAGGCAAAAAGAAAAAAAGTACTCCCTGTAGTATTTACAGTGTAGCCAAAACAAAACAAAAATCCCCAAACAAGCAGCCTGGAACAGGTAAGAAGGTTCAAATGGACTAACATTACATGATTTCAAAAGGTTGTCCTTTCTGTGCTTTCAACTGTAAAGATAAGAGGGCCAGAACTGAAGGTTATTAGTTTTTCACGTTAACACTTCCAGAGAAAAACCCAGTTCTTTTTTTTTTCAGGTTACATAGCAGAACAAAGCTAGAAAATTAACATGAATACAAAATTATTGGGAAAGGAATCAGTTCTTGATTGTAAAGAACTTGTGTCATGAAATCTCCGCAGTAACTTCCATAGCAATATTAGGTCAAATATTTTTCATTTATGCTGATTTGTATCAATTAAAAATGTCTCTGAATTGTTTTTAAATTCAAGTCTTGCAGCTATACGTTGTACATTGTACTTAGAATAATGCCCCAGCTAAAACATTGTATTCAGAAAGTTGTAGATAGAATAAAAGTGACACCCATAATATGAAGTGATAAACAATACACTGTTTTCTGAAGAAACAAGAGTCTTCCCTATGAAAGCTCATGCTATGTTCAGTGCATTAGTCTTAAATTTGTCACAAGACTCTGATTATTCTAGGCTATATACCTTTTATATATTTACTATTTGCTATTATTTTCTATTCAAATCCATTTTTTAAACTTTGACATATGCTGCCTCTGCTTGATTTCTCCCAATTTAAACCTACCAGTTACCTGGACAGGTAATTAAGACATGGACTTGTCTGGTTTTGATCAATGAGTTTGTTTGTTCATCATGATGATGAGGACAGGTTGCTTAGAAGTGAGGCCAGCTAGTTGTCTGTGAGAGCCATGCCCATCCTAGATAATCATGATTTCCAGGGCTAGTCAGTTGGATGGAGAAGATTGTAATACTTCTTTAAAGAAGGTTCCATTCCAACTCTTCTAAATGAAATTTTCATAAAATTGCTATTGAAGAGGTCCTCACTCTACCCTACCTCCCTAGGCAGTTATTGGTTGTTTCCTAAGCTTCTCTTTTAAACTACTGTGTTTGAGCAAGTGGTAGGAGCACAACTCCAGTCTTTTTGATTATCTGTATCTATTCTGGCCTGGAATAAGACCTGGTTATCAACCAGAAACAGCTCTTGTTCTCCTTGGTGGATGACCCACACTGGGAACAGGCAGAGGGTGCATCCCTCGTGGTTTAGCATTCAGTGATATCAGTCATGGTATCCTTCTAGACAATTTGTGTGATTTGGAACTTGAGGACATTGTCCTACAGTGGTTCTAATCCTTCTTCACTGAACATTGCCAGAAGTCTCTGGGGTCCCACAAGGCTCAGTACTCTTCCTTATGCTTTTTGGCATCTACATGTAGCTGCTAGAAGAGGTCAGATGGAGTTTCGAGATCAGGTGTCATGACTATGCTGACTATACCCAGCTCTTTCTCTCTTTTGCAACCGGAGTCAGGGAGGCTGTGGAAATCCTGAACCATTATCTCAATGCAATAAAGGATTATCTGTCAGTGAAAAAACTGAGCTTTAATCTAGACAGACATTTTGTATGAAAGCTAATGTGTGTTTGAGATTGCAACCTGTTCCAGTTGTCAATGTACTCCCTCTGAAAGATCAGATTCATAGCTTGGGGATAGTGTTGAATCTAGCATTGTTACTGAAAGCCAAGTAGCTGCTGAGGCCAGAAGTGCCTTTGCTCAGTTTCAGTTAGTACACCAACCATCCCCTAGGAATGGTAGAGTTCATAGAATAGTGGTTCATGGCTTAATTACCTTTCTGACTGCTGTATGCACTCTGTTATAGGGCTGCCCTTGAAAAGTGTTCAGAAGCTACAGCTAATGCAAAATGCAATGGCCATACTGTTGTCAGATAAGTTTGCATTTTAGACAGCATATATCACTAGCCTTACAGAAACTGTACTGGTGTCTAATTTTCTTCCATGCATGGTGGTGTTGACCTACAAAAAAACTTAAATAGCTTGGCGCCAGGATATTTGACAAACTGTCTTCTCCCCAAATGAGCCTACTTGAAATTTGAGATCTGCATTATTATTATTGTTTTTGTTGTGGCTATTATTATTTATTTGTATCCCACTTTTTGCTCAACATTAGGCATCAAAGCAGCTTTCATATTAAAACATTCCAGTTTAAAAACACATAAATAGTACATATTAGAACAGAATTAAGCTATAGATGAATTGATCTACCTAAAAAGAGATTAAAAGACACATTAAAAATAAAACAGTGCAGTACTCCCAAAACCTGTTTTTAAAAACTGTCTGTATTAAAAATGCCTGCCTGAATAACAGGTCTTTGCCTGCCACCAGAGGGACAACAAAGAGAGGGCCATTCTAGCCTTCCTGTGAAGGGAGTTCTGGTGCCTAGGGGCAGCCACTGAGAAGGCCCTCTCTCACTCTGTCACCAACCGTGCTTTCGACAGTGGTGGGACTGAAAGAAGGGCCTCTCTTGATGATCTCAAAGTCCAGGCCAATTCATACAGGGAAATAATAGTCTGTCAAGTAGCCTGGACTTGAGCCATATAGGTCTTTATAGGTCATAACCAGCACTTTCAATTGTGCCCAGAAACAATTGGCAGCCAGTGGAGCTGTTTTAACAGGGGCATGGTATGGTCTCTCTAACCTGCTCTGGTTAACAGTCTGACTGCAGCTCTCTGAACCAGCTGAAGTTTCTGAACACTCTTCAAAGGCAGCCCCAAATAGAGCACATTACGTTAGTCTAAAATGGGATGTAACTAAGACGTGCCACCATGGCCAGATCTGACATCTCAAGGAATGAGCGCAGTTGTCACACAAGTGTTTAATGTGCAAAAGCACTCCTAGAGCAAGAATAAGAACTGGAAAGCACATGTAATAAATCAGCAGAAAAAAGGAGACTAAGCTCCATGTACTTACGGTTGGTCCAAGTTTATTCTTTTAAAAGCCCAATACATTTTAGCCTGTTTATAAATTAATTGGCCACTGTTAGGGGCTATGTTAAAAACAAACAAGTGTGTGTGCGTGTGCGTGTGTGTGTGTTTTCCAATCGTATAACAAGAACACAGACATAAAAAATTATATAATACTTCCAAATTCATATAGTGAAGCATACCATTCATAAAACAAATCATATATATATCATAAATCCAGTCTACAACAGAAATGTTGGGAGTTGCTGGTGTACTCTCTTTAATAACTGGGCTGATATGCAGTGAAGAAGACAAACAACCATTTTTGTTATTTTTTTTAAATATTATTTTATTTTTTGTTATTTAAGTGTTTCCTCAGATGGTCAGAACCAAGGGTAGCCTAGAGAAAGTGTGACCATTTACAAGGACATCTGATGTAATCTGTCTGCAAGATTGCCTGATTCTTTGTGCAAAAGCACTCTTGGCCTTTACATCAACTTGGACCTCCAGGTTCAAAGCTGAGTCTGGAGGTATAACCGTGAACCTGTGTCTTCAGAGGGGGCATAATCCCATCTAGCACAGGCTGAAACCCTGTTCCTTTATCTGCCCCCTGACTGACCAGGAGTAGAGGTTCTGTTGCATGTTCTACCATCTTGTGATACTAAATTGGTGGATACAAATGGCAGAACTTCCTCCGTATCAGCATCCCAGCTATGAAAGAATGTCAGGCTGACTCCCTCTCTTCTGAGTTTCAGGCAAATAGCTAATACTATTTTGTTTTGCATGATGTTCCATCCTTAAAATCTGTTCAAGGTCACTCAATGAATTTCCCTGGCCGAGTAAAAATTCAAACCCTGGTTTCCTGGAGTCCTTGCTAGGGTGAGATCTACTGCTCAGTATGTATGTATGTATGTATTTATTTATTTGGGATCCCAAAGCAAGGTACAATGAAATATATTTTTATATTTTAAAACAATTAACATTAAAAACAATTTTAAAAGTCAGTTTTGAAAATCAGAAGTCGTATGACATAGTGTGGTTGAAAACCAGAGGCCGTATGACATACTGTGGTTTCTGTTCACCATCAGAAGCTCAACAGGAACAGAGTGAGTCTGACTTTCTTTGAGAGGGAGATCAAGAAATAAGGTGTTGATGTAGAGAATGCCCCATCTTAGGTACTCACTAATTTAAATTTTTACAGTGGTGGAACACAGCGAAGTCTCTGTGTGATCTAAAGTTTGGGCAAGCACATAGCCACAGACAGTTTTTGAGATATTCTTGCCCCAAGATGAATGTGACTTTGTAGGTCAAGACCAGCACCTTGAATTGTTCTTAGAAACAAACTGAAAATCAGTGCTGTTCCTTCAAGATCAGTGTTAATATGGTCAAACCATCCTTCAGACAACAGCATAATTGCTACATTTTGGATAAGCTGTAGCTTCCAAACACTCTTTAAGGGCAGCCCCTCATAAAGTGCATTATAGCAATCTCATTGAAAGGTAATTAAAGCAAGGATCTCTGTGGGCAGAAGTTTGAGGAGAAGCTGCTTCAAATACCTCTTTAATGTCTAATTTGTATATGCAAATTTATGTAGAGCTGTCTATAGAGTACATTCAGAGACAAAGGAAATCCAAAACACACAGTTTCTATTTAAATCTATACTTTCAGAAATGCAAAGGACTCTTTCTTTGTGGAATACACTTGCTCTCATATCTGCTCCTGCTGTTTCTCCTGCTCCTTTATGCCAACCTGGAGAGCCCTTTAGCCTCAGCAGTTTTTCAGGGGTGCATGGTAAATAGGAGACCATAAGAAAGTGTATTGTATGAGCAAAATTCATTTCCAAGAGCTTTTACAAAGATAATAGCTGAGATAGCATCAAAGCATCAGGAGCATAATCCCCCCCCCCAATATATAGACAAGAACTACAGGAAACTATTTCAAAGCATTTTCCATATAAACATTCACATGTGGCTCCTGGTTTGCTGCATGATTTAGGTCTCTGCATTAGTCTCAAAAAGTGTCATCTGACTCCTGTTTAAGACATGGGTTTCATTGGGGCCCATCTTCTACGCATTCCAGATTTTGTGGTTTTCCCAGTAGACAGAGCCCTGCACTTTAATTTGCCTTTGCAGAGACGTGATTCGCTGATATGTTGTATTGACTCAACTCTGCTTTCTTGTTGCCATGACTTATACTACAACTGTCCTCTTACAACTGTTCTCTGCTTCCTGCAACTTTGTATGCAGCTGCTTCAGTCTTGGCTTATTGGTCCTCATTTCTCATTGGCTGACCATTTTATAGACTCTTTGGCATAGCTTTCAAAAGTAGGCTAGCACTCACCACTTCATAAAAGGTATGTCCTTCACACTTGGACAGCAATTCTGGACAGTCACAGTGGAACCCTCTATCATGGGGTGGAGAGAACTTTGTTGACAGATTCAGATGCTAGCTTGATTATCGTAATTAAAGCAGTTCCTCCCACTGATTCATTAAAACTTTCAGGTCTTGCAAAGTCTTCTTCTTGTACCTCTAGAACTTAAGTTGTGCAGATATCATATAATACCACTGTGGTATGGCATGTCAACCAGCAATGGGCTATCCATTCTAGAAGAATTTTATTGCTCACATTGAAGCTAAGGCAGTGTCGCCAAGTAATGCATACTTAATGCCAGCATATTCATCTGCCTCCGTGTTATACTTCTTCTGTAGTTGTTAGAATCTAACCACGCAAACCCTATCCTGTGTTACTGTGGAGCCTTTCTGTGGTATGCTTCCAGCTAACTAAATCTTCTTTGAGCCACTTGCTGTGATGTTTATGGATCATTTCTCCATGAAAGTAGCCTTCATCATAGCTGTCACTAGGGGCTAGCAGTCTTAGGGTAGACTCTACATTCTTAGGGTAGACCAGTCTAGTGAAGCTAGCAGAGCGACAAAGTGGTGCTTCAGCCAGATGTTCCATTCCTTGTGAAGATTGTGTCTGTGTTCAAGACATCATCCTCCCAATCTTTTATCCTAATCCATCAAAATCTTTAGAATATTTACTGTATTCCCTTACTGTTTTCAACGTACAGACCTGCTATTCTGTCTGCACCATCTTTGTTTCAAACCACATATCATTTCTTTGGTGCAGTTCCAGATCAGAATATGGACAGTCTGTGTCTCCTCAAATGTCAACAAAGTGGGTCTTATGGACCTCTCAGATAGTTAAGCATGCTCTCCCTGGGTATGTCCAAATTAATTCTAGGAGGACCACAGCAAACTCAAGTAACTTCCTGAAGAGTGTGATTACCAGAAATTTGAAGGTGGCAGGTTGGTCCCAGCCATCAACTTTTATTCATTGTCACCATATTAGTGTTTGTGATTAAAGGAGATGCAGTCTTTGGGCAAGCAATGCTGTTTTCAGTGCAGTCACAGTGTGCCTTCTTGTCTGTCTTTTCTGATACACTTGCTAGAGACAACAATAAAGAATGACAGATGGTTTACTTGTAACTATGGTTCTTTGTGTCAACTGTGCATTCACACAATCCACGCTTCCCCTTAAACAACACCTTGGTGGGTCTTTGTTTTCCTCCCAGTTTGTCAGACAGTTATTTGGATAGAAGGAGATGGTAACTCCAAAGTGTACACATTAGGGAGTATGGAAAGGGCTTACTTCCAGAATCTCTTAATTCTAGAATATTTTGAATCAGTCTTTGCACAGATACAGAGCCATGTGAATCAATATTGTGGCTCAAAGAACTGGTTATAGCTAAGCAACCTATAGATGAATAGTGTGCATGTTTCTGAATGCATTGATGGATAGATGTGTGTTCATATATATGTGTGTGAATGAGGTAGAACTGTGATTTTCACCTCACTCATGTGTGTCTTTGTACTTCTGTTGGCCTATTACCTGCAATCCCAGGAAAATTACTTTAAATAGATTGAAAATCTTATAAAAAAAACCCTGTTACCCTGATTTCTGGGGGTCCCAGGAGGGACACCTCAATGTGCTCAAAATATGGGGAATTAGGAATTAGCTCAGAGCACTAGCTGGCAATGCAAAAAGCAGGGCAACTTAACAGGATCTTGGAACCCTATGTATACGGGGTTGGGCCACGCCAAGAACTAGGCAAGTTGTTCAATTTAAAAGATTTTATTAAACTTTCCTTAATTAAGCAAACAATGACACATGCACTCACGCACTCATCCAAGAACTATGGAAGCAAAAAGTGAGGAAAATTGATAGGGGTTTCAAGAGGATTTCTGGGGTGATACTCCACCTGATCCTGCAGTCCGGGAATAGAGAGATAGAGAGTGATGCTGAGGTTTGTAGTAGCTCAGCACGTGGGGGCTGAAGGGAGGCTCGCCAGAGAGAGCGGCAGCAATTCGGGATGCAAGGCACGAGTGCTCTGACAAGAAGCTCAAACTTGGGGTTCTTATAGGGAAGATTGTACCTGGAGGCTAGCCCTCTCCCGAGGAGAACAATAGGGATTTGAGTGGAGACAAAGCCTCCAAAAGGTCAGAATCAGAATTAATGAGATTTAGCCAGCACTGCCAATTGTTAGAACAGTATGCAGATGAGGAACGCTTAGCGTTTGTATAGAGCAAGCAGTTCGGGGGTGAGAACCCTTGCATTTGCTTAATGGTTGGCTGTGTCTGGAGGGCACTACTGACTGTGCGACAGATAGTTCTTTACTGGCCTAGACCTAGCCTGCATAATTAAGGCCATGTGGCCATGCCTGCCTACACAGGCTCTCCGTGACCCTTTCAGACATGTGGAGTTCATCTTATGGAGTGCCACATGGAAATATTAACCATAACCAATATGAAATTGTAGACTTCAGGCGTGGGCCAGATAACCGCAGTAACAGAACCTATGATTTTTGATTCTTTGAAAATGCAAAAAAGTATGTTGATGGTTTTGATCCAGTAGACATTGTTTAACTTAGGCCATTCCATTCCATTCCATTATCGTGCTATTATTCCACTTTCAATATCCCATGGAATCCCGAGGTTTGCATTTTAGGGAAGGGCCTTTAGAATTCTCAGCCAGAGAGCTCTTTGGCCTCAGTAATTTACAAACTCCAGAATTCCACAGGATGTTGGAAGTAGAATAATATTACTATAACAGCGTAGTGCAGAAATGGCATTTAGATATTTTTAGAAAAATGTTATGTCAAAAAAGCCCTCACAAGGGCCGTTGAAAGTCATGGGTTAACCTTATGGCTTGGTTATCTCATTAAATAACAAAAAGCTGAGAACTGGGCTAAAGGGACAATTCACATGATGGAGGATGCAAATATGGTTTCCCAGTGATCCGTACTGAAGATAGTGCTTTTTAACTTGTTCATTAATGATATGGAATTAGGGATGAGCAATGAGATGGTCATGTTTGAAGATGACACCAAATTATTCAGAACGATAAAAGAAACAAAAAGTATATTACCATACACCAAAAGTATATTTTCAGGCTAGAAGAATAGACAATAAAATAGACAATAAAATGTGATTGAATGTAAGTAAGTATAAAGTGATGCACACTGGGGCAAAATTGTAAAATGACATATACACTTGAGCTGAGGATGAGTACCCAGCAACAAGTTTGTGGCGGACAGCATATTAAGAATGTCAACTGAGGGTATCACTGCCTGAAGTAAATCAATTCTATGCTAGATTCCTAGTGTTAAGAGAGAAGAACCCACACAATTAAAATGTGAATGTTACAACTAGCAGGAAGCTTCTATATATATATGCACATACCTGCTCTGTCTGTCTACTACTTACTTACTATTTACTTATTATTTACTTACTTATTATTTACTAATCATAAATATTCTTAAATACATACTTGGAGCAAGAAACAAGAAAGATTTACCAGGCAATTGGATTAAACAACAGTAGGACCTGGTTTGTTCCAGCAGTGGAAAGACCAGAAATGAAGGTTGTATATATTTATTTTTACTTGGTCTTTTGTATCTTTACCCCCAAAATATTTTAAAAGAGACTAAGAGTTTTCTGACCATTTGTATAACTGCTGAAGAAAAGAATTCAGAGAGCAGGAATGCTAACATGTCCTGAGTAAGCACTCTGAGTCCTATCTTGCAAAAATTGCTGTTGTTAGGAAGTACATGATCTTTGGAACCTAAAATCACTGTTTCATGTCTTCAGAGTAAAGAAGTATCCAGATTTGGTTGTATAATTGCATTCAGCTATTTTTTCCATCACATAAAAAAAGAAACAGAAATGTTTATTCTTTTGACATCTTAGACTTAAAAAAAAAAGATTCCATGTAAATTTTTAGCATATTTACTTGAAAACATTTCTAAATGATATCAGTGGACTGTGCTTTCAAGAAGGATGGAAAGGCTCAGTTTCAGTTTGGGGCCTGCATCAACTGTATTTAATCATATATTATGTAGGATATTTGTGCCTGTTACGTTTTTGCTTCTGTGCTCAAATTAATGAGCCAAGAACAGAAAATAATCATTTCCTTTAAAATAGATGTACAGTTTCTACTGGTACACAGAAGTATAGAAGATTGGTACAATATAGGTTACAGTTAGAAAATGTATGCTTAATGATGAGATAATATTATTTTACTTATGATTTAGGTATTTTTCAGAAATCTGATAAACTGTTCTTATGCAGAGAACAAAT
The DNA here is from genome assembly GCA_948472985.1 of Iguana delicatissima. Taxonomy (NCBI): domain Eukaryota; kingdom Metazoa; phylum Chordata; class Lepidosauria; order Squamata; family Iguanidae; genus Iguana; species Iguana delicatissima. The sequence goes on from CAOKZL010000850.1 coordinate 337,020, forward strand.
CAGTCATGAAGAACTAACAAGCATAGAGGAATAAATAATCAGATTTAAGCCTAGTAGTTTATTGAATCTAAATTTTTCTTGGTTGGCCCAAGAGCTATATATAAGCCATCAATCTTCTCTTGATAATGGACGATCTTGAAACCCACCTAATGTTTGTATTATTAAATTTCAGTCTAATGAGCTTTGCTAATACATATTGAAGATGCTTGTAAGGGTGGAATGTGGATCTGAGCAGGATAATTCTAAAGAGACATAAGCGAAGCATTTTACATGACTCAAGGGGTATAGCTACAATTACACATATAACCGAAATTGGATTTAAATGGAATTTCTATTACAGTTACCCTGCTACTAGGGAGAATAAAGTGTAAATGAACTGAAAGTCTTTATAGTTACCAGTGCTTTGTTTTTATTATCTAATTTAATAGATTCTTGTAAAGATATTGCTGGCAGAAAAGTTTTAATATTTCATTACTTTAAATGTAGTATGAGTGTGTCTAAAAGCTTGTAAATGGAAAGAGATGTCTCTGTAATTGTTTCTATTATTTTAGAACATCAGCATTTAAGTTGTATAGTTTAGGAAGGTGTAAGCAGTGACTGCAAGGAGACATTGGATTTTAAAGTTGTGGTCATATGGCATTAACATCCTTTGTTCTTACTACATTAATTGAATATTCTCATAACTAATGTATTGATGCAGCAGATGAACAGAAAAAAAGAATAAACTGTTGCTCTATTAAGTGTATAATTGATTTATGATATAGTAGGAACCGGTATAAAGTCTTAACTACCCAGATTTTGGTTCTTTATCTTTTGACAAGACAATACTTTTTAAAAACTTAATATTTCATCAACTATAATGCTGTTAGAGACTTATTCTAAGTTCACTCATCAGGCAGTGAGATGGCAATAAAAGAGAATGGCCCCTTGGAGACATTAATGCTCTGGAATAAATGATGTGCTAGAACAGAAATTTAATTAATTTACAGAGTATATTGATAGTCCCTTGTTACTATGCTGTATATTTTTTAATCTTCTTTTAACATCTGTAGTAAAGTGTTTAAAACCCCTGCAGCTGAGCAACTTGTAGATAAGTAATAAGGGAAGATGTTTCTAAAGAGAAGAAAATTCTGTTGTAACATGAATTATGATCTGCACTGAAGATTTCATGTGTGGGATATGGGTTGAGTCCTGAAGTGATACTGCATTTCAGCAGGAGGAAACAGGAAGTAATTTTTTTTCTTAAAAAAACAACAACAACCAAGAATGCAGACTGCCCTGCATCCAACATACTGACTACACATTCTGGCCCAGTCCCAGCATTGGTCACACTGCATTAGATGCACAGTACCAGGCTGTACTGAATGCATGGAACTCTACTTGCTTATTCCTTATAGATCATCTGTGTCAGTTGGTAAAAGGATATGGTGAAGAAAATGTGGTGGGAGAGAAGCGAGCACTGTGCATCTTCCAGGTGAAAAATATGTACTAATGTGATTTCTTGTGTCATATGTCTGAGGTCCTATATTTCCAATCCTAAAGTTACAGATGTGAAAAGTATGCTGTGTTGTTAAAATGATTAGGTATTTTTAAATAAAAAACAAAACATTACTGTAAATATGCAATATGAATAGTTTTTATGTTTGTGTCAGTGGAATATTACTCAGGCTCTAAAACTAATTCGAAGATTATTTTAAAATTTACACGTATCTCACCTCACGCCCTGACCCCCGAGTACAGAATGGACATTGCAGCTATGTCTGTTCTACGTATACCTAGTTGGAAATGGAATTAAGAATTTTCCCTTGACTTCTGGGGACCCTTCTAATTTGGGAAAGTGCTCTTGCCACTCCTTGTCCAGAAAACAAGGACTCTTATCTGACACCTGCAAGAAGAGAAACCTTCTGCTTTCTGACAGTGTCCTTGCTCTGTTAAAAAAAAAAAGGCAGAATGCGTCTTCTTTTTCTTTTTCTCTTTCAGTATCCTCTTTACAGTTCTCCCCACTCCCACATGCTCAATACAGTTTGATTAAAGATAAGAAGAATCTGATGTAAAACAATACAACATGGTGGGCCTTTCCTCTCTACTTCACCCCACAGTCAGTCCACTGAAGAGTGCTAGATCTAGAATATGGACATCATGTGGGACATATGCATTGGTGTTGTAAAGCAGTTCATCTGCATTGGTCTTGTCATTTAGTGCAGGAGGTGTACCACCAGGCTGTAGAGGGATCAGTGGCAGCACGCTTAAGCAGCTGGCAGCACTGCCATACCCCAGTCACCTTTTTCCTTGAGAATAAATACAGAACACGCTTTTGAACCAAGTTTGTAATGAAAGTATTAGAGGAGGGAGTATGTAAAGGTAGTGGGAGATTGATTGTTCCTTGCAGCATGTTCTACTTACAAATGTTTTTCAGACCTTACAATTTACTGAAGACAAAGGAATAATTAAAGGATTGATTGAACCCCCTTCCAAAAGAAGCAAAGGCTATCTTTTTTCAAGAGCTGCTGAAGTTGCACTTGTTTCTTGCATGGGCTATTTTGACAGGATTTTGATGTGGAGTGGGCCCAGCTAAGGTTCACCTCCTTCCTGCATCCTTCTGCAGAGCTTTTTAAGATGCTTCAAAATGATACCTACTCTAATTCAACAGCTGGAGAAAGTAAAGTGTGACAAAAGGGTGCAAGTAGCATTCTGCAAGAACTCTATGTTATGGCTGGCTTCTGATTTTAGGCCTGTAGTTCTGTAGCTTCTTTTACTGGGCTGCTTGTTGAGCTTTTGTCTATCCCCATCCCATCCCTCCCACAAATCCACTAGTGCTTTATAATCCTGACTCTAATGACCAGTTTCCTGGTGGCCGTTAGTTCTGATTGAAGGGTCTTGTGGTTGGACACTCTGTTTCTTATCTGTGCTTTATACTGCTTTTCCTAAGGATATGGTGATATTCAGGCCAAACCCCTCTAATATCCAAGGTAAGGTCCATTTTTAAGCACATGGTGTTTTAAGTACACAGTGTCTTTACTGTCTCTCTAACACAGTCTAGTAGATTAGAAGGAAAGAATCATACAGACTTGATGTCTGAAGGGCTATTTATCATTTATAAAATGATGTAAAACATCATTTGTTTCTTGTAAAATATTTTATCTTAAATGATATTATATAAATGTTATAAAATTATATTATGATATTTTATATCATTTATAACATCAATTTATAAATTGCTTGTTTCCTGCCAGGGTGAACATAAGAACATAAGGAGATCATTGCTGGATTTGACCATATGTCCATTTAATCCAAGCATTCTATTCCCTCAGTGGCCAGATAGATGCTTATGCACAACTAGGAAATGATTACAAAAGCCTCTTTACACTTTTGTTTCCCAGCAACTAGTATTCTCAAGCATACTGCTTCTGATTCTAGTAGTGACATATAGCCTTCATGACTAGTAGACTTTGAGAGCACAGGCTATCATTTTTGTATAAGCCTTTTTAAAACCATCCAAGTTGGTGGCTAATTAATTTATTCATTAATTTTATATCTTACCTTTCTCCTGGGACAGGACCCTACAGTAAAGCATCTATTACTCTACTTTTTATCCAAAAAGAGCAATTTACATGATAGATAATACAACATTCCCAGCCCTCAGTCATGACACACTTAAAATGTGGATTGAAATAACTTGCTAGAATATCTGCCTCAAGTCTGCAATTGAGAGAGAAGGTATTGTCATCTGCTCTGGCTTGCTCTCTGATCATATGGGAAAATGCCTTTTCAAGCTATTGTTCATAAAAATACCTGTTTTTTGTGTGTCCTCCTGTGGTGTACAGGGCCACAAGCAATAGGTAGTTTCATTCTGCTGCTTACTGATTGCTCATCTCAGCTGCAAAATGCAGACACAACTATGGTACACTTGCTTTTCATGACTGGAAGAGCATGGCTCTTGCCAGCAGCAGTGCCCAGATAAGATGGAGAAGTGCTTGACTGCTGCCCTTCTCCCTTTCCAGCTAGACAGAGAAGTAGCAACTAGAAGCTGGAGGGAGAGGTTCTTGGCAGCAGCTGGGCCTGGGGAAGATGGAGAGAACCCTGAATGTTGCTGTTCTTCTACAGCCAGTACTTCCTATTGTCTATCCCAAATCTCATACCATTTAGTTGTATTATAAAGAGGAAGACATTCACCTTTCTACTTTCTCTACACCATGCATATTTATATGCGCCTCTGTCATGCCACCCCTTACTAATCTTTTTCTTCCACAGCTGGGATGAAAAAAAACAACAAAAAAACATAGAATCATAGAATAATAAAATAATAGAGTTGGAACAGACCACAGGGGCCACCTGGCCCAACCCCCTGCCGTGCAGGAACACACATCAAAGCGTTCCCAACAGATGGCCATCTAGCCTCTGCTTAAAACCATCCAAAGAAGGAGACTCCACCACACTCCGAGGCAGCGTATTCCACTGCCAAACAGCTCTGACCATCAGGAAGTTCTTCCTGAGGTTCAGGTGGAATCTCTTTTCCTGCACCTTGAATCCATTGCTCCTAGTCTCAGGAGCAGCAGAAAACAAGCCCTCTCCTTCCTCGACATGACATCCCTTCAAGTATTTAAACACGGCTATTATGTCCCCTCTTAACCTTCTCTTCTGCAGACTAAACATCCCCAGCTCCCTAAGCTGCTCCTCATAGGTCATGGCTTCCAGACCCTTCACCATTTTGGTCACTCTCCTCTGGACATGCTCTGGTTTGTCGATATCCTTGAACTGAAGTGCCCAGAACTGGACACGGTATTCCAAATGAGGCCTAACCGGTGCAGAATAGAGTGCATTACCCTCTCCATCTAGACACCATACTCCTATTGATGCAACCAAGAATGGTATTGGCTTTCTTGACTGCCACATCACACTGCTGACTCATGTTCAGCTTGTGATCTACCAAGACTCCTAGATCCCTTTCCCATGTACTGTTATCCAGCCACATGTCCCCCATCCTATATTTATGCATTCCATTTTTTCTGCCTTAGGATAGGACCTTACATTTCTCTCTGTTGAGATTCATTTTGTTAGCTTTGGCCTAGCTCTCCAATCTGTCAATCCTCTGGCATATTAACAACCCCTCCCAATTTGGTGATCCTGTCCTCTGGCGTATTAGCAACTCCTCTGTTTTCTCATAGGGACTTGTTCCAGTTGCTTGGTCATTTTGGCTTCCCTTTCTCATGTTAAGCTTTTCAAACTACCTGACTTCAGTAGTATTATACTGTTACAGAAATTGGATTATTAATTATTTTTCTGGAGATGTTAATGAACTCTTCCCAAGGGTGTGCGGTGGACAGTAAGAGAAGCCAGATTATTATTTTTTTTGAGATGGATCTCCATTGACTATCTATTGGAAGATTTGCCTACCTGTAAATCTTCATTGCAAAACTTCCTTTTTTGCATCCTGAAGGATTTTGAATACTCACCAGAAACTGAGAGAAAATCAAATCTCTATGAATTCATGTTTTCCAGGGAATATAAAGAACATTCTATCTCATCATTAATTTATGTGTGATTGGCAGACTTTAAGGCTTCCGACTTGCTGTTCATTTGGGACTAGCAGGAAGGGATTCCTTGGACTTGGTTTTTCTGGGGGTTTCCACATTTCCCAGTTGTTTTTGTTTTCTGCAGTTTTAGGTTATTTCCCATACTTACCTTTCATTTTCTTTTGTGTTTATCAGCTGAATGAGTACTGCTCTTACAGTCCATTCTGGGTGGACTCATAAAGAAATAAGTCCAGAATTGTATCCTGCTGCTTGGCAAAAAGAGGACTTTTTCTAAAGGATTTAAAATACTCTCTGGAAGCCATACAGAATAGAAATTCACATTTTTTGAAAACAGCCTTAAAATTTCACTGGTTTTCTACAGAGCAGATCATTCCTTCCAGCTTTAATCATATAACTTGCATATGTTTGTTTTCAAGTTCTAGCTGTCACTTGCAACATATTCTGAAATAATAAATTTGTTTTAAAGTTGCTGCAATGCTGCTGTCAAATGAATCTGATTATACTGCACTATGCACAGTCTTAGAAAACGATGTTTGTTAAAAATATTAAGCATGAAACTAATCACCGCTTTATTTATTTTTAGCTAAAGCTGATGAGGCATTAAAAGCTAAAGAGAGAAGTGAAGAAGAAGCAAAGAAGAAAAAGGAAGAAGGTAATCCATACGTCCTTCCTATGTTACCTAGGTGAATTAAAGTTTTGAACATTAATTTAATTAATTTACCTACTTAGAAATATCAAAATTACTATAGTATTCCTGATGATGCTGTGAAATTTGGTTCAAAACTCAATTATTTTAAAAAATCTAAAAACAAAATATTTGTCCAAAATATTTAAACTATATATCTTAAAATATCCTCCTCAGAGCCCCCACTTTCAGAATTCTTGTTATGAGAGTGTCCTCTGGTATGTGTATACCCTATTTCGGTTTCTGGAGGTGCCCAAAAATACTTTCAACCATTTCAGGCATTAAAGTATGTAATTTTATAGCAGCAGAAATTTGTGAACGTGGACCCCTTTTCTGCTTGTGGTCATCTTGTGACTCTTATTCTCCTACCTCCAAGGCTTTCTATTCTCTACACACCAACTTTTGGTGTTTACTTTGGATTGGGGGGGGTTTCTAACTGGATGTCTAAATACACAGGCAGTTGACACAATATACTGAACTTTATTAATGTATATTGTAAAACTGAAAAAAGAATCAGCCTTAAATTTTAGATTAATAATTTTATTTTATTTTCACAATCTTAAACAGAGTTGATTGTAGATATTCAAATTTCATAAACTTTTCAGCTTAATGATCTGTTAAAAAATAGTTGAAGCTTTTTTCCCTTTAACTTCAAAGCACACTGGGCACTCATTACTTCTGAAGAAAAGCTTTTCTTTTATGTTAATGTTCTAATTATGTTATCCAGATACACCATGTGCATGTATTCTAATATGCGTATCTGCTTCTCACATTTAGCAATGTCCAGTGCAACAAAAGATAAATCCAGTAAAGTTAGTGCCACCTCTAGGCCAATGCTTCTATTCTTGAAGCAGGTAATAAGTGAGAACAAGAGTGCCTCTGTTATCCTGGGCATGATACTCTATCATTCTTTCAAGGCATATGGGTAGGGCTTTTTGTAGTTTTTACTTTGACTTGAAGCTAAATTGGAAGGCATTTGAAAGGGCATTGTGTGAAAGTAAAAGCTGATAACTCAACTGTGCTGTACCAATGTTCTGACTTCAAAGTAGAATGTAGGTTCCTCTAACTTAGTCTGCCATCTCAATAGTACTCAGCTGGTGATTAAGCACTTTCAAGTTCAAGTGCTTTCATGTAAGTTGTAGTAGGAATGCATTAAGATCTCAGTGCAACTTACCTAATGCAAAAGTGGTCTGTTTTCCTATGTGGAATCTCTATGAAGCTGAAGCCTGGTTATCATTAGAAATAAGAAGACAGCTCCAAACTCCTTCCGCATCATTTGATTGTAGGGAAAAGCTGCTTGCGACCTGGGAGATCTGTAATAAGATCAGCTGGGGGAGTAGGAATTGACTTGAAAAGAAAGTGCATGTTTACTCCCTGTGTAGTTCCTTCATACGCATTATATAAACAGATACATATGCTAATGTGCATGAACTCATATACACACCTACACACACATACACCATTATTACTAGTCCATTGAAAAAAGTAATAGAAGTACCCTGTTGTTCCTCTCCTCCACCCCAAAGGCTACTGACAATTTTGGAAGTCGGGAAAATGATGCCAGGGTCAGGTGTAAATATGCCCTCCATCACTGCTGCTGTTTTGAGCCATCCCTCTGTTAGAGGGATGGTGGATGATGGGAGCTACACAAAACCCCCAGTAGCACTTCCCTCCAGCACTGAGCTCTGGCAAAAAGACAGTTCTCCAGAGTCAAGTGTTTAAAAATCACCATACATCAGAGTTTACTCACACAGCTCAAAGCGTCCCAGCAGAGTGGTTAACATTAACATTAGCAGCAAAGCCCTGAAGCCAGGAAAAATACTCCCACGCAAATGTCATCTTCCAACAGACTTTGAAAGAGTCTGGGACATACAGTCTCTCTGTATCACATATAATAATTCTGAAGATCATCAGAGGTGTTATTACCTAGTTTTCAAAAATATCTTCCAACATTGATTTACTATATTCTAGGGCAAATTTCTGAAAGGTCCTGTTTTATTGTTACTGTTCCAGAAAGATCTTGTGTAATATGTTGTTGTTGTTGTTGTTCTGTGCCTTCAAGTCATTTCCAGCCCTTATGTGAACCATAAGGTGAACTTAGCGCAAGGTTTTCTAGGACTGAGTGTGTGTGATGCACCCAAGGTTTCCATCGCAAGTGAGGCGTATGGTCTCCAGTGTCATAGTCCAACACTCAAACTACTACACCATGCTGGCTCTGGTATTAACCTGTTATGAGACAATAGGTTGCCAAAATATTTCATTTCCTGCTCTGGTTTAGAATTAAGTCTGAAGACAAATCATAGTTACTTGTAGACTGAGTACTTGTTGACCAGTCTTTTAAATAGTGCTTAGTAAATTCTGGGGGAGGCACAGTAGATACATGCTAGAAATCGCTGGGTTCCTTCATATGGCTAGAAGCTTGGTGAAGTTCTGCCCATTATATTCAGTGACATGCAGTCAGTATCAAGAATTCTTTTGGTATGATTTGCTTGAAGAATAATTTGAACTGAAATCCAAATAGAATTGAAAAGATCTTTTTGCAGTGATTCACAAACATTTGCCTGCAAGAATAGCTTATCAATGTAAAAGAAAGAAAAATTAGATTCTATAAAATTCTGTTGGCTTTATGAGATGTCTGAAAGTTAATCTCTAATAGAAATATATGTTGTATACAAATAGTTTTGTATTTTTCACTCCATAAGTTTCTAAATTTGTAGTATTTTATTGTGCATTCTCTCTTTCTTTCTGTTTCTCTTCTGCATAGTGTACAATTACCGTATCTAACGACAATTAAATCTTTGGATTTACAACTCTTATTTTTCCTTGTTTGGTCACAGTAGGCATTTTAAAATAAACATAATAAAATTCCTCTTCCTTGTATGTTGAAGGATTGTAGATAGCTGAATTCTGGAAATTAATAAATCTAAAAGCTTTAGCTTCATTGTTGTACTAAGCAAAACTGTAGTATAAATAGGCATATTGTTTTTTAGCTCAAGAAGAAAGATTATTCTTTTATCTAACCCCTAGTAATAGTGTCTTAACATTACTTTTATTATAATTTTATTGCCAAATCAGGTGTGAGATTAGATGTTGGATGTTACATGTAATCTGCTCAGAAATCAAATTATTTGACCTCCAAGCCCACCACTACACCCTCCTACTGGTTTGCTGTTACATATGCAGTATTTTCCTGTCATGAATACAAATGGAGGACAAATTAGAATCTACAGACAGCTGACCTGAGTTACAGATTAGAGACTAGGGGGCTTGTGCTACTTTAAATGTTTTAATTACCACAGTCCCTATAGCCAGTTGAAGGACTCTTTTAGAAATAATTTTTATGGCAGAAAAAGGAAAGCATGAGAGATTCCCCCCTCCTCATTTAAATTTGACAGAGCTATTCAGGAGCTATGCTAATTTGCTGCATGAAATTAGGCCTATTAAAAAGGACACCACTTTTACAAGAATGTTTTCAATGGCAAAAGTGTTTTAATTTGAGAGTAACCCAAAATGTCATTAGAATTAGAATTTTATTTATGGTGGCATCAGGATTTATGACAGCTTTATTGGCAGACTTGTGGATAGTTTTTAAACTCTAGGCCTGGCTAGTCAAGCTTGATGAAATGTATAGTCACAATTGAACTGTGATACAGTAAAATAATATAAATATTTCTGAGGAAGAAGATAACCCTTTCTATATTGAACTCAAATATTTGAGATTATTGGCAAGCAATACTGAAGCAGGTTTAATGTATCATTCCTAGTACAGTTAAACAATGTCTTAATTTCATAAAATGGAGCTGATGATGAAAACATGCAGTTTAGAAAATGTGAAGTGGAAGATGATTAAAATGTCTGACAGTGACAGTACTATTTTGGTACCTGGAATGAATTAGTGTGAAAGATTTGGAGGGGATTATTGAGAAAAGACATTTATAAATGTAATCTTAAATATCAAAGGACCAGAGCTAAATAAAGACTAGATTCTTTGAATTTACGAAATAAAATTGACTAATGCTTAAAGGAATGTTATCCTGATGCCTTCATTCCTGAATTTGCATTTCAGTTTTTCATGTGTGTTGGCCCCTTGTTGAATTGATTAGTTATGCCTAGCTAGTAAGCAGTGAAACATTTTATATACATTGGGGAAATAAATTTGGCAGAAAATCAGCATGAGTAGATTTAATTATCACTCTGAGACCTTTCCCTTTTCTAGCTTAGTGATCCTGAAACTCCACATGTTTCACTGAAATCTGTGTGGATGCTAAGCTTCGCTTCCCAATTTGTTCCTCCACACAATGATAAGCCAAGCAATTACTGCTTTATTGATTTTTCATCATGGCAAATTTAAAGTTGGTTTTTCCCTGAAAAGGCAGAGGTGATTAAGCGTTTCCCCTCAGTTTAGTACAAGAGAGCTATGTGGCAGAATCTAATATCCTGAGGTCAGCCTCTGCAGGGAGATAATACGGTGTCTTGGCCACATGTTAAGGAGAGAAATCAGGGCTACAAATGTGATAGGATATATGTGCAGACAGTTTAATTTGCTCCATTTATATGAACAATTCACGTGGTACATGCTTGGAAAACGTCATATTGCATAGGCTTGGAAATAGAGCCCACATAAGCAGAAAGAAAGGATAAATACAAATTAAGAACTCTGAAGAAATTGTTCTTTGAGGAAGAAAACAATGGTTTTAAGATAGGAACTACTGTTTATAAATATTAGTTCAAAGTTGTATGAAAAATTACAACTTATCCTATGATATTGAAAGGCGGCATAGTTGGCACAAGAATGAAGTCTTTTAAAAGTTCTTAATGTGTGTGTCTGCTGTTTGGACAATGTGAGCATTCCAATAAATAGCACTTATGTTGTCATTGTCTTTGGAGTATATAGTGTAAGCAGAGTCTTGCTTATCACGCCTCACTGAAGGTAGCATAATTTCATCCCACCTGCCCCCATTGGCTGCTTACATGTCTGTGTGCAGCAACTGCAGCCTCTGGTTGTTTTAATTTTGTTTCTGCAATATGTCTTCTTTCATGCCTCTGATGTGCTAGGGGCTGGCTGCATGTGCCTGCACTCTTGTCGGGAGAACACAGGTCTCTGGTTCTTTCTACTCTCCTTTCTGTGTGCACATGCATTGTAGCATGGGCGGTGTGTCCCAGAGGAACACTGCTTAATATTTATGTATGGTTCTGCTTGGTTCACTTGAACCAGTCAGAACTCAGATATTTTTTGATTACCATTAGTGAAGCTCTCTCTTTTTAAAAGTTCTTCCTGCTCATATACCGAGCATCATAATAGGTGAGATGTTGCCTTTTTGCTCTTTTACACTCTGCTATTAATAGGGACTATGGCTGCCAGGTCTTAGAGTCTGGCTCTGAGTCACCAGTTTTCATGGTAAATCTTCAGATGGGAGATGAGGGTGCAAATTCTCTAATTTTGGGGGGTTCTGCTGCAGGCAAGAAGAAAAAGGCTGTGTGCAAATTTCCAGCTCTGGTAGGAGGGCAACAACTTGTTGCAGTTGGCAAACCTTAATTGATTGGTTCCTGCAACTTATAAAAACTTTCCATGGGATCTATATAGTTACAAGTTGAGCCTTCTTTATCTGAAATGCTTGGGACCAGAAATATTCTGTATTTTAGATTGTTTATTTATTTATTTTTATTTTGGAATACAGTACCTTTTTGGAATAACCTTGTGTCTCATTCATTCACTGTTGTGTTGTGCGAAGCTGGAGAGAGACTGAAGATTTGTGAAATGGCAGGAATCCAAGTGTAGTGCTCAGTGTGAATCCACACCTCCTGCCAATTCTCAATTCCTCAGTTTCTCTCTTTTTGCTGCCAGTCTCCCACTTCTATCTTTGAGGTGGCAACAGCGGCATTCCTCAAATTTGAGAGATTAATGAGTAGGAGTACCACAGTTGTCACCTTGACGGCAGAAACAGCTGGCTGGTGACGAAAAGAGAGACTCAGATCTAAGAGACAAACAAGCAGGAGCACCAGAGCCACTACCTGGAAGGTGGAAGCGGGCATCTGGCAGCAAAAGTTTTCAGGTTTTGGAGGTTTTTAGATTTCTGGATAATGGGGGCTCAATCTATACTTTGTTAGCTTCCTTCTCCCCTTTCAGTGCTTGTGGTGTCAGGAGCTATCTAGTAACTGATAAAAATTAACAAAGTAGATGGACTTCATCAGTAGTATTTAACTATTGTTGGAAACACATGTTTGGCAAATATCAGTTTTGATTAAAAAAAAAAGAAAATTACCAGTATAATACAATTCTGTGGTAGTTGGACTTGGAGGGTTCTTCTTAAAGATTTAAAATACACATTTTTGGATATCGGTTGAAAAAGCATTAAGTTATGCCAGTAACCATGGAAAATATTTCAGTTCAGTTTAGATCAGTGGTTCTCAACCTGTGGGTCCCCAGATGTTCGTGGACTTCAGCTCCCAGAAGCCCCAGCCACTATGGTCAATGCTCAGGGCTTCTGGGAGCTGAAGTCCATGAACATCTGGGGACCCACAGGTTGAGAACCACTGGTTTAGATCATAACCTCTGCTCTCCTTGCAGCCTGCTGCTTTTGAATGAGAAACTCTAAAATATCCAAAATATATAATCGTTGTAATAAACCACAACTAGTTCCATACTTTTAAAGGTTTTTATCATTCAGTCTATAACTCAGAAAACATAGGACACAGGAAAAAACAAAGAAACTTCCAAGTCCTCTGTCTACTTTTTCCACAATAGGAGCCCCAGAATAGGAACATAGGAAGCTGCCTTATACTTTGCCTAGCTCAGTCTCAACAAGAGAGTACATAGGACGTGTTGGATAGAAAGACTGCATTAATTTAATTTTTTGGGATGCAGATGTTAGTAGGAGCAACTATGACTTTATGCGTGTTGTGGGTGAGAGATTTGAATTTAAGGCATTTTCTTTTTACGTTTATCCATGAACAGTTTTTGGCAGTAACAATCTCTGCCAAATGATCTGACAATCCTGACTTCTGTATTCATTATTTCCTGTGGCCCAGTAAAGGTCATTGCTGGGCTTTACTTACTCATTAAAAACATTAAGTAATCCTTCATTTTCACAGAATCCCTTTTCTATTACTATACTTGGAAAGAACAGTCTCATTCTACAGATTCCTTGGGAAAATCTCCTAACAGATCATTCATTTCTGTTGAACAACACTCTTATCACATAGTGATACAGAACTCAAGACAGACGCAAGCTTGTTGTATTAGATACAACAGAAGTATCCTCACAGTTGACATCTGACATTCCTGCAACATGTAGGAACTGGGGTGTCACAATATACTTTGAAGTGTGTACATCAACTGAATACTTATTCAACTTGTCTCACTTGATAGTATTGTCATGAGATGATTCTGTCACTCACTGTTATTTAATGCTGCATGTTGAGGCAAGAAGAAGTACCTAGAGATCTCAATGTATGTTCGTGGGCAGGCTGAGTAAGCCTTTAATTGACCACAATGATTTTGGATTACCACCAAGTCTCTGTAGTATGTGTTCATCTAAATAACAGGAAAAAGCCTTGAGGAGAACCGTTTGTGCTTTGTCTTGTGTGTGCTGAGTTATATCACTGCGCTCAGTTAAAGGGTTCATTGAAGACAGCCATATGGCTAACATCTCATGGACAGGTGTCCCATGAGATTTCTCTTATAAAGTGCTAGTTTTTCCCACGCCTGTGCATCTATGTTTTGGAACAGGTTTTTGTTATGATGTTCATGATTAACAGGATTTTAGATTCCACCAAAGTTTAGCCAGTTTAGGTGGCATTTTAGTTTATACAGCTGATAATTAAAGTTCACATTGTTGCCTAATTTAATTGACACTGAAAACAAGACAGAACTTAATGGTAGCATAGCAGGATTCAGTTGCATGAGGTCATGCCATCTAGCCCACATAGTTGTAATAACTTAGAGTGCTGTACTCGTTGGTAAGAAAATATATTTCAATGCCCTTAAGTTCATTAGGAATTGTCAAAGGTCACACTTTATGTTCAGTTAGTTTTATTGAAGTCCATTCTTATGGCAATGACCTGAACTCTGGCTGTGTAGCCTTTTGCACATAAAAGTGTGTGTGTATTCTGAAAGAAACTCAATTTTAATTTTAGGTAACGTCTGGTTTAGTTATTACATTATTAATCAAAATCATTCTGATCCACTATGGTAACTGAAATATCTAACTTTGAATGAAAGGAACATTCAACATTAATTCTCTTATGAGACTGTGTAAATTAAATGTCTGTATGGCTCTACTATACAAACAGAGAGATTTCATACTCTTCAATTAATGTCTAACAAATGGCATATTTTAATTTTTAAGCAATATCTGACAGCCTCCAACTACACCCTTTTTGTCCCTGAAGAGTATAGATGTTGCTTCATTAGGCTGACATAACCACCTGGTGTTGAATTTCCAGTCTCTAGAGAATTTGTAACATCTGGTACATACCATGTGATATCCATTTTATATACATCTGATTCATCTTTTATTGTGACTTTATAGCAGAAATTAATTAATTAATATGCCATAGTTATCACAGATACTCAGATTAATAGAATTGTAACATATTATAGAAATGATGTGAACTCAAAATGGTGAAATAGATGTTAAAAACCTGCATTTTGATTGATAAAGAATCTTTCTACTACTTTGTCACAGTGCTGATGATGCTTAATTATTAGATTGTGGCCACCAAAAGTGGTTTATGCTATGTATAAATCAAAGTTTTTGAACATTTTCTTTTCTTTCTTTTTTTTAAGTGTGTTTTTCTAAGATGTGCCACTATCCTTTGCACTGTGAAACATGTATTTCTTGCCATCATGCTGTTGTTGTTCCCATAATGAACCTGGAAGTATTTTTGTGCTAACCCCAATGATCCTGATTTTGTTGTTATTGTTAAAGAGAACTTGGGGTGCTTCCTGCAAAGTAGACAAAATAGTTATTATAGGGTGAGAAAATATGGGAAATACTTGACTGGGGAAATTTGGAAAATGTTGTTTCCTGCAAGGTAATAGCCAGTCAACTTTAAAATTCCCAGCCAATAAGTACACAGATAGCTAATCTAAGATCTAATGCTTCTGCTCTCACTTAAGTTTGTGTTGTACTTTTTAAAAAATGGATTTTTTAAAGAAGGTGTAATTGCAAAGAATGCTGAAAAAAGAAGAAGAGGAACAGGGAATACATAGGATACGAACATGGGCTAGATGTATACATTAATATAAGCTGACCATATTTGTAAAAGCACTTTCTTGAGTTGATGTCTATAAAATACAGATTCATGCTTAACTAAAGCAATAAGATCTTCTGACAATTGATAGTAAATGTTTGTCTTTCCAACCTTGGAGTGTAAGGCTTTCAGCAACTGTAAGACCACATATGGTCCAACCACATACACCACCAATTAACTTTCATGTCTCAAGGATATAATTTAAAAGAACATATGTATCAACAAATGCCAAAGATTTTTCTACTACAAAATTAATACACTGTAATACATCCAACCAGAAGGAGGTAACCATTGAATATGCCCACATCATATGCCATAGTAAAGCATTATTTGTATTATATGTAGTCGAAGGAGACAATTGCTTTGTGGTACACTTCAGAACTACTATCTTTGGCTTTGCTGTACACTCCTGAAAAAACTACTCACTTCTTATTTCCCTATCTTTAAATGGGAATTGTAGTCATGAATAAGGGCTGCTGTATTAGGAATACTTTGGGGTTTGACCCCAAATACTTTATTATGGCACTTTAAGTAGCACTGATCTAGTCAGGCATTTGGTTTACACAGTGGCCAACCAAATAAATATGGGAAGCCCATAAACAAGATGAGAGGGTGAGAGTACTCTCTGCTATTGTTCACCAGCAAGTTGTATTAAGCAGCATATTGCCTCTGATATTTCAAGTAATATGTAACTATCTTGACTTGTAGCCAATAAGTTTTATCCTCCAAATATTTTAAAGTTGCCCTAGTTGCTATCCATTTTACATTTTGAAATGAATGAATAACTATGTGCTCTCGGAAGAAGTACTTTCCTTTATCTGTCCTGAATCTGCACCACTTGGCTTGATATTATGAGAAAGAGAAAAATTTCTCCTTATTTCTCTGCTTCCAGCATAATTTAATTCATAATTTAATTCATGTCTCAGCTAGCTGTAGACTAAATGCTTCTAGTCATACTACACCAGTCTCTGACCAGCCTGTCTCACCCTCCATCCCATATTGAATTATTATGGTTAGTTTTGTTCTGGAATTACAGTTGTGGCATTCTAGCTGAACTTCTATTGTTTTGGTTTTAAGTAAATCCCAAGCGTTCTGGAGACATTTCACACATTTAACTTGCCCTTTCCATTCCTTACATCATTTTAAAGAGGTTTCCTTCTTTGATGTCAACTATGACTATGTTAGAATTCCTTGACAATTTTACTTTTATATATAATTTAAAGCTGACAGCACTGTGGTCACTATTTACATTCGAGTCAACACCATCTGCTTCTTTTACTAGGTCCTGGGTGCCATTTAGCATTAAGTCTATGGGTTTCTACCATTTGGTATGTTACATAACTGAATGTTCTGGGGTATCCAGAAGAGTTTCCTCATTGTTGTGACTGAACTATATATTTATCCAGTCTGTTTGAGGGTAGCTGAATTTCTCCATTGCTATAGCGCTTTCACCCATGAATGCCTCCCTCCTGCCATCCTGTTCTTCATGCTGTATCTCAGTCCTTGCCCATAACACTAAGCATTTGATGAAGGAGAGAAACCACATATTCCCAGTACTAAATTACTTTGGGGACCTGGTATTGCTGGCCATAATAATTCTATGAAACTAGTGTGCCAATGCTGAGGTTTCTAGTTTAATACTATGCCACCTCCTCCACTGTTCCAGTCTTCACCGTTCTTCTTGTACAGTAGCAATGGGGAACTTTGTCTCTCCACATGTTTTGGCCTATAGGCTGCTGTATCCTGTACTTGTTGTTATTGTTGCATGTCTTCAAGTTGTTTCTGACTTCTGGTGACCCTAAGGCAGAGGGGTTTCGGAGGCTGAGAATGTGTGATGTGCCCGAGGTCACCCAATGGGTTTCCATGGCTGAGTGGAGAATTAAACCTTGGTCTCTGGGGTCGTGGTCCAACATTCAAACCACTACACCATGCTTGTGTCAGCGCTGGCCGGGGTCAAGCAGGGGCCGGACCAGAGTCGGGCACAAGCAGCGTTAATGCAGTCTGTAACCAAAGGCGCTGCAGTACACAAGCCGTCTGTAACTAAAAGTATGCCTTGGCAGCAGGCTTCAACAGAAAATAACGACGGGTTACCTCACCCAGAACACCTCACCCAGAACTTCACCCAAAACGCAGGGGGTTGGTCTCGGAAGGGCCGGGCGACAGGACGCGGACACAGGCTGGGCTGGAACAGGGCACGGGCGACAGACGCACGGTAAGCCGACGGTTGTTGCTCCATGCCTCTCCCAGCCCCACGCCTGCCCTAAAAAGACCCCTTGAGCCGCCGGCGGCCAATCCGGCTCGAGCACGTGGCTGGGGCTCTCGGCTGTGTTACAGTTGGGAGCTCCCAGCCCCCAGGTGTTTCTCATGCAGCCGCCGGGACCGGCGGCTTGTTTCCTTGAGCTGCCGCTGGAACATAGGCGGTGGGGCGGAGGCTTCAGCCTCCTCAGGGTCGGCATCGTGAGTAAGCGGCGCCCTGGGATCGGGCCTGGGGCCCGCCTCCTCCGGCGAGTCACCGCCCGTCACGCCCACCGGCACAGGAGCTGGGCCGGCAGTCTCCGCAACGCCGGGATGATCCCCTTCGGCGGCGGTGGCCTCCGTCACGCCAGGGAGACCCCCATCGGCGACGGCGGCCTCTGCGGCGTCTGGGCGATCCCTGTCAGCGGCGGTGCCCTCCGCGGCAACCGGGCGGTCCCCACCGTCGGCCGCAGCCTCTGGAGTACCCGAGCCCCCCTCCTCCTCATCGGAGGCGGCCGCTGCATCGGCCTCGGGGACGCCCGTGGGCGCGGCCACACCCAAGGCCCTGACAGCTTGTTCCATTCTGTACTAGAAGAAGGTAATTGTGTTCAAAGGCAGTTCCACGTAAAGAGCATTACAGTAGTCTAGTCTGTGTATAACTTAACCTCTAAACTGCTGTTACTCCTTAAAACATCATTTTCGCCCATTGAGCATCTTCTTTGTAGACCCTCTTATAGTTATAGTTTTCTGCAGTTTAGATGTCATCCATATATGGACTGTTCGTATAATACTGTTGGGAAATGGTAGTTGTAAAGGAAAGGGAAAAAAATACAACATCAGAATAGCAGTTTGTTATGAAATCTCTGCTATTTGTTAAGTGCTGTTTTCAATTTAGCAGTTATAAAAATGAGAAGTGTCCTTAATATTGGGCTCTATTGATCAGAAAAGGTCAGGGGCAAGCTATATATTGCATATATCTCTAATTACAAAACAGCTATAAAGCCTTACCAAAGATGTTCTGCAGTGTGAAAACCCCATTTCTAATTTTTGTACAAAAAAGAAACAACTGGGTGGATTCTACAAAATTAATAGAATGCGGGGAGCTTGGGTCTGCATTGATGTAAATCAGAGAACTGGGCCCACATGACAGTCATCTTTTCTCTCCTATTTTTCTTTGATTCCTCAGTAACCTATATGTTTACTTAAAGTGTGGAACTTTTTAAAAATTTATATTCCTTCTTTCTCCACAAGCTGGCACTCAAAAAGGTGTTAAATCTGTAGATTAAAGGTTATCCTCAGTTTCACAATGAAAAAAATTTGCCATTTTCCTACCAGCAAAGGGCATAGAGAGATGTGTATTAGTGGTTCATTATTCTTGAAAGGCTACCAACTACCTTGTTTTGCAGTATTGCTGATGGTCACAAACCAAAGGTTGGCCCTAAATACAAAGCTCCAGAAAATCTGAAGTAATCACTTATCACTTTGAAAAGATATAGTTTCAGAGTTGAATTATTTACAACATTTTCTTCCCAGACCTAATGCAGTGAAGTCATAAATCTGTTTGTGAAATTACATCTGGCTTCAGAAGTACTGCGGTCTTACCAATTTAACGCTGGCTTGATTGCAAGTACTAAACAGAATAAAATGGGCTGTGAAGGAGATTTTGTGTTAAAACATTGTTATCTTTGATGATTAGCAGAAACTGCAAGAGACACCCACAGGTACCTCACAAGATGAAAAAATAAGAACTTTATTATCAGTTTGATATATTTTTAAAGGTTTTCTGGGGTGAAAGACCTTCTTTAAGAGTACACATGTTCTGCGCGTGCTTTATTGCCAGTTACCTTCAGAGAACTGTCTGGAACCTCTGGTTTTTCAAATTGTGAACATTGTTAATACAGTCCTGTTCTTCCAAATCAGGTATGCCATTATATCAGTACTTTCTGGCATATTTCTAGAATATTTCTCTTCTTAGTATCATTATTGTAACATGACTGGATTTGCAATAAATACAGCCCAAGGTCATTAGTTACCGAAATAAAATCTCATGTGATTAAAGTGCATAAATAAGAAGTTTAAATTTATTATAAGCATTTAAGTGAATTATATAAACAGGAGCTCAGCAGTACCGTGGACAAGTTGGGAGTTTTATTTAAATTTGTGGTTCTTAAAAGAAAGCTTTAAATATTTTATATTTACCTGGAACCTGATTATTTTTAATAATATTACTGTGCATCCTTACAAAAGATAATACCAAAAATAACGGTTATGAGTTTGATGTATGAGCTATTAATGGACTTCTGTACATAGAATGGGCTTTCCTGCCCTTTTCCTCCCATTACATTTAACTCTTTGTCTTATCTTAGGTTTTGGACGCTGAATCAGTAGCTTTTTGATAAAAGTTACATGTATGTGTATGTTTATCTCCTTAAATTTATTTGCACAGTAAAATCTGTTGTGGCTGTAAATACATTTGATTTTGTGAGGGAGGCTTTAAATTTCTATTTATTTCCATTGTTTGGTTTGGTGAGGTTTTCATTTGTCAAAATTGGTAGCTGTTGGGTATTAGTTACGATAATATTGATGTGCAGCTTTGGCCAGTTAGCTATCAATTGAAATCAGAAAATCAATGCTCTTAATAGTTCCTTATTACACAGTTGATGCATTTGCAAGGCTGAGTTGAGTAGTGTCAGTGAATAATCAATTTGGTCAAAAACTATTACCTGATCACTGCCAAAAACAGTTTCCTATAAATACACCAATACATAACAGTATATGAGTACAACACTTTGTAGCATATTTAGAAGGCAGGAATAAAGTCAGATCTTTTATTTTAGTACTTATGCCAAAATGGTGAGGAAATAACAGTCTTAATATTAAAAAAGAGTAATCTAGAGCTAGTACATTAAAATTAATAAAAATAGATCAGAACAGGTTGGTGCACTACAGCTGCATAATAGTCCATTATGTTAGGATAATGCAATTTCTTTCATAGTTGCAGAGCAGTGGCAGTGGGTGTAGGGAAAGGAAGCCATCTCTATTCTGCCTGGATGGGAATCTGACAGTTCCCAAGCATTCTTTTTCCTAAGTAAGTGCGTTTTGAGTGGTCTGTAAAATTAAAGGTGCTCTAGGAAATATGCCTTACTAAACTGTAGGTGATTTTCTCAGGCAGCTCCTCCAGAGCACCTTTAATTTCAAGGACCCCTCTAGAAGTCAGTGATGCTTTTATTCTGGGTGCTGTTCCCATGCCACGAGTGTTTACACCAGCATAGTTACAGATGCCAACAGTACTTGGGGTGAATAAACATTTCTGTCATAATGGGGGAATGAATGGCCAGCCCACTTGGAAGCCAGGAACTAAAGAAACAGGTTGCTCGTGACTTTGGCACCTTACTTTTTGGAGAGCAGTCCTTAAAATTAAAGGTGCTCTAGGAAGTATGCCTTGGTAAACTATAGGTGGCTTTTTCTAGCCAGTGCTTCACCTTTTTTATCATAGCTTATGCTGATATAATTACACTGACTGACAGGCTATCTACTGTCTAAAAAGAAAAGATGCTTCCCACTTCATATGTGTGTGTGTGTGTGTGTGTGTGTGCGCTTTCAAGTCACTTGTGGGTTTACAGTGACCCTATGAATTTGATAGTGTTTTCTTAGGCAAGGAGTACTCAGTTTCTTCCTCTGAAATACAGCCTACTATACCTAGTATTCATTGGTAGTCTCCCATCCAAGTACTAACCAAAGCTGACCCTTCCAAGGTCAGACAGGATCTGATGTCTTTAGGGTATTTAGGCTCCATTCTTTCCATTTTTCAAAAATATATTAGTGCTGCTAGTTTTTTTTAATATCTTTTGACATAGAATTGAATATGGATAATTAGAAATATTAAATATTAAACAAATATTAAAAATATTTGTATCTTGTAAGTGTGTGAACTAGCCAGGGTGGGCTAGTTGCAGTGGATATCTTTGAAGTGCTATGAATTTAAAAAATGGATCACAATTACTTCTGCTGCAATTTTTATAATCCCTCCATAACTCGTGGTTGCTGATCTAATGAATTACTCTGGTGTCTATAAATAAGCAGTCATTCTAAGAATGAAAAGCCTTCACACTTCTTTCTACCCATAATAAAACATTCCTTATCTGTCTTAGATGTTCTCAAAGCATAGCATAATAGTGAGAATACTCTAAGCTCTCAAACACTTTATTCAGAAGCTGTCCCCTTAGGATATGTGGTGCTCTTCTAAAAGAGTGCATTAAAATGTTCTCATTTTTAGTATGTCAATTAGTTAAAACAGAAGCTTCTATTACTATACAAACTCTATTGACTCTATATAACGTGATGATTACCTCTTTTCTAATGTTCTAGTATTGTTCTTACGTGCCTTCAAGCTGACTCTTACTTGTGGCAATCCTGTCGTAGGTTTCTTGGCAAGATTTAGCCAATGCCCTCTTCTTACACCAAGGGATTATGGCCCTTTCTGCACCACCCTCCCAACCTGCCATGTGGATGGGAGAAGGACGGGGCCACAACAATGCTTCTGCATAATGTTTTCATGGTCCCATCCTTCTCCTGTCCCCAGGTGGTACAGTCGCAGATTAATTGACTGACAGGTTTTCCCCATCAATGACCCGGAATTGCACCACCATTGCAGATTTAACCTGTCCTGCGGAAGTGTGATGGCTGCATTTTCTAGCCCAGTGCAGCCTGGGAACGTATCCAGCTATGCTGCAGAAAGAAGAGGCATGGCCATGGTGCTTCCTTAGCCATGGTGCTTCCTTCACCATGGAGCCAGCCGGTGTGGAGGGGAGCGCTACCGTCGTGCTCCCCTCTCAGCAGAGTTGATGCTGGGATCCCCACTGGATGTCTGCATGAAAGGATAGGGTGCGGAAAGGACCTATGACTTGCTCAAGGCCAGTCAGTGGGTTTCTGTGGTTGAGCAAGGGATTCAGACCCTGATCTCCCAGAGTCCTAGTCCAACACTCAAACCACTAAGCTACATAAGCATTTTCTAACCTTCTATCCCCAAAAGAGAACTGAAAGTTACTGAGGCCCAGCAGTGAAGGAGCAGAGCTGATTATAAATGGTAGCAAACAGAGACCATATATTTAATATTTCTGTTTCATATTTATACATCCTCTCACAAAGTCTGCTTACTCATCTCCTGTCATTTTGTACATGTAACTTGCATTTTACCCGAACAGTATTTTTTTTATCTCTCTGTTTTGCTGCTTCAGTTCTTCCTGTAACAGTCTTCCTTCTGTTTCCTCCTTCTCTTGTCAGGTTTTTTTATTGTTAACTTTTAATTTCTCTTTCTTGTTTCTTTTAAAGCCCCACTGGTCCTTTTCCTTCGATGGAGGGAGTTCCTGTCTATATGCCTTCTTCATTCATTTCCCTCTCTTGTCTTCCTTTCACCGCTTCTCATCACACAGGTGGGCGTACGTGATAAGCTCCAAATTGTACCCAGTGCCAGATTGTTCCTCTGAGACAGAGGAGGTTGTCATCTGGATGAGACCAGAAGCTGCTACTGCTTCTTTTTTTCATCCCTCTCTGCCTCTGTGACTTTTAATTTTATTTATTTTAAAATGTTTTCTACTGCCTTTCAAGGCAAGCCTCCCTGAGGCAGTTTATAAAATAAAAGTTTTAAATAATAAAATACAAGTAATAATTAACTTTCCACCTCCACTTGCTTCATTCTTTATCTCGTTTCTGTCATGTTCGCCAAGGCAAACTATCTTTCCATCCATTTCTTTCCTTCCTTTTGTTTTCTCGTACTTCACCTACTGCAGTCTTACTCTAACTAGCTCCTGTTCCCATACATGCCTGTTAAATCTGAAAGTACATAGGGATTAGTTACTACCACAGAGGCTGCTATCACTGCTTCATCTGGATCAGTCCAAGAGAACAACTTTAGCATGGCTGTGGTACAGGGCAGTCAAGCAGAGAGGTGCTAGGAAAGCTGCTGCACTGAGCTGATCTGAAAATGAACTGCTAGTGAGTCTCATTCTGTACTTAGAAAAGCTGTTGCAGCGTGATTCCTACACTCATGCCGTCTTCTTCACTCCATTCTCTGTTGGTGAAATATGATCAAGAGAGGCATGGATAGGAATGGACTTTTTCAGTACCTACAACTTTTCTCTGGGATTCTTTCCCCTTTAGATGATCTAGAGATTAAGTCTGGATATCTTCTAGAAATGATGTAAGCCTTTTGATCTTAAGTAGATATTTTAGGGTGAAATTTTAAATGTGAGAGGTTCTAATATGTACATGTTTATGTATGTATATTGTTATCTTTTGTACTTTTGCTTTATTCCGTTTGGAGTGGACTACTCTAGCTTTGGTCAGGTTTACAATCTACCAAATTTATTTTGTTGTTTCCATTCTGTCCACAGCTTCATTCTAGTACAGTGACATATTTCTCTATAGATACACCC
Organism: Iguana delicatissima; assembly: GCA_948472985.1. Classification (NCBI taxonomy): domain Eukaryota; kingdom Metazoa; phylum Chordata; class Lepidosauria; order Squamata; family Iguanidae; genus Iguana; species Iguana delicatissima. Next base: position 361,163 of record CAOKZL010000850.1, read on the forward strand.
AACAGGACCACTTACTATGAGATAAGTGACCTGATTATCTCCTTAGCAGCTGTTACACATGTCACAGGCCATTATCTCAGGTTTCATTGTTCTATTTCTGGCTTTTCTTTCCCCCTTTTATTATTTACCACTCAATAATGGAACATTTTACACCTATGAATCTGCTTCCCTATGTGGCAAAGGTTTTTTTTTTTTATAACTCCAAGGTTTTCTCACTATATATAAAGCTAATGTTCATTTGCAGTTTTACCTAATGCTGAGCTTTAAAAGGGTTTTACCAGGGCTTTCTAGTTTGTGGAAGCCAGTGGAGGCCAAAGCCAACAGTAAAAAAAACAGTTTAATTTCAATAAAAAATTTAAAAAATGCGTGCTATGTGGAGATAAAAGGAAATCCTTTTTTTAAAAAAAGTTTTTACCAGCAGAGGAAAATTGTTTAGATTTTTGTTTCTCCCATCTGATCTGTGTAACGGATCTCTTTTAAACTATTCATTGCTCCATTATTTTTTGACGCTTGCAAACTCATGTCAGTGGGGATACCTTTCATTCTGCATGTCTTTTACAAAAAGAGTGGAAAATAATAGCTAACAAAATTATTTTTGAAATATATTTGTTAACTTGGCTTTAATCCATTGTACAGTATATACATAAACTGATTCTTGTCTAGGGAGTAGCAATAATTATTCAGTCAGTTTCGATGGGACAGGAGAGCAGAAAAGAGCCATCCTCTGACTTCTTTGCTGTCAGCCAGGGGAATGTAAATCCACTGGGAAGCTAGACCCCTGGTGCCCAGAAATAACATCAGGGCAGGGATGGAGGTCAAACGGTCCCATGCATCAGGCAGAGAAGGAGCAGGGGCAGGTAATTTGCTTCTCACATCCCAGATTGAGAGAAAGAGAAAGCGCACTCCACTGCTTCCACTGTCTGTTCTTCTTGGACTGCAGAAGCCAAGAGTAGGTGGGGAGAACACTTGGGACATATCCATTTCTTCCCCTCCCCTCCAATAGATCCTTTCACTGGCCAGTTCGGGCCAGAGCTCCTTTTGAACTTTTGGGTTTTGTATTTAGGGCTCTGTACTCAAATCTCCCCCAGTATTTGGTAGCTTGACTAACGTGGTGTGCATCATCTAGGAATCTAACATCAATGGGCAAAGGATTCTTGTTGTTCTGCTGACACACACAGCTCTATCAGGGCTGCAAGCCTTTCATGATCTGGCTCCACCTCTGTGGAATGGTCTTCCTCTGGACCTCTGGTTGGAGGAGGAGCTCATGTGTGTTCATAAGGGTTTGAAGACTTTCTTCTTCAATCTGCTGGGTTAAGCTGATTGTGCCTGAGCTTGCTGGGGTGGGTAGTGGCTGGTGGGATGTATATGTGTGTGTGTGTGTGGGGGGGGTATAGTGTTATGTTTTTTGTTTTTGTTTTTTTGTCTCTGACTATATATGTTCCATGTCCTGACCTTGGGTGGCACTCAAAGCTGGGACACAAGGTGGTTAGAAAAAAAAAAGCTCTCAAAATGAGTAAATGTGTCTAAGACAACTTATAAGCCTGCAGAAAACACTAGATGTGTTAAACCTTGTCTACAAGAATTGCTGGAGTTGTCTAGCTTCTCTCTGCTCTGATTAGCCATGACTTCCCAGGGTGCCACATGGAATGCATTCTGATTATGAAATAAAATAGCTTATGAAACAAGCAGCAAGTGCTATTTGTCTAACATTTGTTATTTTTGAAATTATTTGTTTAAAATTAGTCTGTAAACTTCTCTAATGGTCTGGACTCAAGACTAATCTTAATTTAATTAATTTAAGAAGTGTCTTTTATTTAAAAAAACAGTAAGGAGGAAATGATACAACATGACACTCAGAGAAACACACAGGGTAAAGGGGTGGAGGCAAACAATTAGAGGAATGAGATCATTTCTTTGAGACCAGCATAGTAGCGTGGTGTTAGAGAACAGTCTATATGCTCATACTAAGACAAGTCATTTCTTCTAAAAGGTTCATTTGATTTTACATTGCCACATGTGCAGTTACTATAGCATTAGAAACTGTCTAATCCTCATGATGATTTGTAAACTGTAATTGTAAACTGGTGTAAAAGAATTCCAGAGCAAGATGTTGTGCCTTCACCAGTTTCAAAATGTTACTTTATTTACATCAGATTAATACTAATATTCCACATATTTGTTTGTAAGTGGGCTGCCCTTCTCAAACAAGGTTGGGGTTTTTTAATGTTCATTTTGATAGACTGAAGGTCCATCTGTTTTGAGGGACTAGAGGTTCCCTATCTGCTTTCTGATTATTCTTGTTTATATGCCAAGGCATATTCAAGATTATGTGATGACAGTATGATTTTTCATCATCCCTGCCATGTCCCCAGTGCACACATATTGACCTATAGGACTTACGTGACAGTTTTTCATTTATATGTGAGAAAATAAGGGGGCGTATTCAAGGGTGCAGTTAGGTAGCGGCTAAGTATGTCCATTGGTCCTGTACTTGTGGAAAGCAAATTTTGGTCCTTCCCCAACTGTCTTGGTTATTACTTGGTGTGTATGTGTGTGTGCAGTTGCCTTTATTGAAAGCCACTAAGAATCACAGCTGATCCTGTCTGTCTCACTTCTTACTGAATTCACTGGCTTTTTTTTAAAAAAAAATGTACTGATATTTTAATCCTTTTTAGTGGCTTCCTCAATATAATTCTGTTGGACTATCCATTTACAACATGTATATTTTGTGTCAGTAGTTTGTACCTCCTTTATTTTTGTTATGTAAACAGGCATAACCATGGTGGACGCACTGTATAAAGTTTTTTGGACTGTATAGATGTAAAAGATAGAAGAAGCTAGTAATTGCTTTTAAGATCAGAGTACAAAGCATTACCTTGGATTTTACAAGGCCAGCCAGCAACAAAGGAGCAGTAATTTATGAGCTCAGTGTAAAAGAATAGCATAATTGCATTAAAAATTAATGCTAATGAACACTAAAATGGGGAAGGTGGTTATGATGAAAGTTTGTATTCATCTTCTCTGGTTTGAATGATGGCTAGTGGCTTGATTAATGGCTTAATTTCTATCAATTAGTGGGAAAAAATCTCCTACGAGACAAGGGTAAATTGAGCATTGAATTACATATCATGCTTTTGTATGCTGAGAAAAAAGAGCTGAGTATCTCTCATATTAGCCACAGTGACAAATGTGGTGTGCCCCACTATGTCTGCATTAGCTCTCCTGACAGGCTGGTTGTGTGTGGTTATGGGGTGTTTGGAGATGGTTGGCAGACAACATTCGCTGGCAAGTTCCTGAGAAACCTACAGCTCTTCCATCTATAGAATTTTAATTAGAGTCAATAAGAATTCAAGAATTAAAATGGACAGCTAACAGCAATAGCAGAAGCTGCACTCTGGCCTGTTCATGTGTTGCAGATGAAACTTTCTTCAGTCTCTTTTTCTGAAAATGCAGCACATTTCTAATAGCCTTACAGATGTTATTGATATTTCCTATCATTTTATTCACTATTTCATTAAGATTTCTTCATAGCTGTACGCCTTTTCTTTAAACATAGGTATCTGGAATCAGTTAGTTAATATACTTAATATAGCTAATAATTTAGTTAAAAGAAATGCAGAAAGAGATTCTCTCCAGTAGTTCATATGTCATTTGACTTATATATTCATAGTCAGAGATACCATTCCTGCCCAGTTGTACATACAGATTAAAGCATAGAAGGACTTCTTTGCCAAAATTTATCTTTGGGCTAACTCTGAAAAAGAGACCTAAATACTTCTTTGCTGGAGTGTTGGCTTATGTCAGTCAATTTGCAGAGCCACTGTTGCTGGCCTTCCAGTCCTTTTTGGGCTGAAAATGTAGTCACTGAATTTTGTTGCTATATAAGTGTTGTGGTTATTTAAGTGGGGGGTGAGTAAGAAATCACTCTTCATGACTGCCACTGAAAATGTTGAAATTCCATAACATGTGCCATTTCTTTTCTTCTTACCTCCATCTATTCTTTTCCTCCCATGGTACCCCAACCTGTTTTCTCTAAGCACTGTGATCTGTAACCCTCCTCTTTAGCTCTTTTCCACAAGGTTCTGTGACCCTCATCCCAGCTGACATGCAGTTGACAAATATAGAAGATGCTATTGTTTTAAAGGAAGGTTATCTTCATGAATTTTGGTCACTGAAAACTACCTTGTACAAAGAGTTATAACAGATCTCGGAGACACCCCAAATGTTGCAGTTGTTAAAAACACAAAGGAACTGAAATGGTGTGTGCACGTGTGCACCTTTGTATAGCCCCAAAAGGCAGAATTTCAGATTCTCCTGCCCACGTGCACACTAAGTATTCTCTTTTGAAATACCATGTGACTTGTTCATTTGGCTTTAGAGAGTGAGTACTTAATTTTCTATTGAATCTGTATTGCAATCTTAAATATTCATGCATAGCCAGCACATGAATTATAAAAGCATGTAAGCACAAAACAACAACAGGAAAGAGCTTGTGAGCTTAATGCTCATGGGCAGTTAAGAAAAGTCAAATAGGAGACAGGAACTGCTTGTCTGTTAAATACGACAAAATCCACAAAAGACTGATACCTTTATTGGCTAACCAAAATGCAGAAAATACATCATGCAAGCTTTGAAGCGTCACTGGCTTCTTCATCAGGCAAAGATGTTAAAAATCATATAGGAGGAGAAAAGTGATGATGTTGGTGTCACAGGCCTACATTTTGTCTCAGATATTATTTCTGTTGCCAGTTAAGATGGTCTAGAGCAGCTGATCTTAGCCTTTTCTTTGCCATGAACCTCCTTTAAATGTCTTTTGTTGCTGCAGACCATCAAGACTGAACTCAAGATTTAAAACCCTAAAGTGCATCAAATATTTATTTAAAGTTGCTGGAGTTCAGTATAGCTATGAAGGCGGCTTCTGGCTGTAGGTGCAGTGACAAGAAATGTCACATGCTTTCTTTCAGCCACTCAGCATCATTCACTTGCTCGTTCTCACTGTGTGCAGAAGTAGCAATTGCTGAGTACATTCTTTGGCTATCAAATAGTTATTTTCATAACTTTTGAATGGTTTGAGATATTGTAATGAAACTTCATAGAAATGATGTCTATCACAAGTAAAAGACTCCTGCTCTTTGAGATTAAGTTATGACTATTCATCTCTCTTTCTTCTATTCTTTCATTCATTCATTCATTCTTGCTTTCTATTTTAATTGTAAAAACTCATAACATCTCTTCAATACTTTGCAGAACTCCTGTTAAGAAATTGCTGACCCTTTAGGGGTCCACAGACCACAGGTTAAGAATTACTGGTCTAAAATGATACAGATGCAGGCAGAGGGCACTGCCTTCTTGGTCATGTGGGGACCAGGTATAAAAGGCAATAAAAGACAGGTAATAATATTTCAGCTTTTAGTAACCAAAAAGTAACTTCCTTTGAGAGCCAGGCTGCACCTGTCCTGTGCAAAGCTATAGGATGTATTTTCTGCATTTTGATTGCCCAACAAAGGTATTCTTTTGTGGATTTTTGGTTTTGTTTTATTTTGCTGCACAGCCAAAATGGCTACCCTGAATATAGTTTTCTGTTAAGTGCAAGTATTCATGCTCACAATAAACAGATATGGATTTTTCCTTCCCTGTTTTTTACAGATCACAGTCTTAGAGAAAGGACCAGCTGAATGAAAATGGAGAATAGTCTCCTGAAGTAGTAAGATGTGAGAGTATGGGAGATGTTGGCAAGAAGAGATCTACAGTGGAGCATGCTGATGGTTAAGGCAGAAGTTGTTATGGGGAATGTAAGCCAAGGACAGGAATGCTGTGGATATCTGCCACTATTAGGGTAATCCTTGTATAAAGTGTAGCTAGGGATTGTGAGATAGGGAATGTTTCTGGCAGTAGTGTGAGTTCTCTGTCTTCTGTGTCTGGGGATTCCAAAGGTTTCTCAGGCTAAACCACAAATTACACTGACAATGTAAGTGACATGTCGATGTTATTCAAGTCACCTCTGACTTGAATAACATCAACTTTATCACTGGGGCAAAATTTCTAAAGTTGAGAGTGTGCAAGTTGGCCAAGATCACTCAGTGAGTTTCCATGACTGAGTCCAGCACTCAAACCACTGCACTATGCTAGTTACCTACTGTGCTGAATTCATTCTATTAGTTTTTTTCTGATATTCCCACTTTAGTTTCTTGATCAAAAAGCTGAAATTCTTTCCATTATTTTCTCTCTACACACAGTGAACTTGTTTAGCTGTAGTAAATCTACGGTGTGACAATAGCTATAGGTCTCAAAAGTAACTTCAACAGTAGCAGGCTGGTGGGGTTTGAAGGAAAATCAGGAAGACTGGTGGAAGGACTACTCACAATGTGTAGGTTAGGAAAGAAGAGGTTAATAGGCCCAAGAACGGCTTTGTAGGAACTTAACACTAAGTAAAGTACACTGTTTATATTAAAGTGAGTTGTTCCTTAATTATATAATTGCTGTCACATGAAGCATATGATAGAGCATTAGAAGATTACCTGGCTATCCGTATTCTGGCCTGCCATATTTTTGTATAATATCTGAGCAGATTTATTCACAAAATATTCACTCTTCTGTCATTTTGGATTATTATATAGACTTTGTTCTCTTCCCCTTTCTTTACCTATTTTCTAATACTGGAACTTCCCGGTGGGCCTCTTGTGTCCTTGAATTCCTACTTCATACTATCTTTCATTTTCAAAAGTTTGGACACTTTTTTGCATTTTATTTGATCCTACTATATTTGGAGGGATGCCAGATGGAAGATGGAACAAGCTTGCTTTCTGCTGCTTCACAGACTAGGACATGGAACAAGGGCCTCAAACTTCAGGAAAAGAAATTCCACCTAAACATTAGGAGGACCTTCCTGACAGTAAGAGCAGTTTGACGGTGGAACGTGCTGCCTCAGAGTGTGGTGGAGTTTTTTGTTCTTTGTTCTTTGAAGGTTTCTAAACAGAGGTTGAATGGTCATCTGTCAGGACCACTTTGATTCTGTATTCCTGCATGGCAGGGAGTTGGACTCAATGGCCCTTGTGGTCTCTTCCAGCTCTATGATTCTGCTAAGGTATTACCACCCCAAATGTGGCTGATGGATTTTGTTTTAGCTTCCTACAGTATTAGCCACTTCTTTAGCTAGCCTTTTATTTACAGAAACAGTATGTACATTAAAAGTACTTAGGAGAATAAGGATTACAAGAACATATTGCAGTAAGGTAAATTTTCTAAAGAAATCACAGTCTTTTTCTTTTTTTTCTCTTTTTTTTAATAAATAAGATTTATTACAGATATTGACCACAAGGCCCTTAGAGGGCTTGTGCTGTAGTTTAACTGGTAATATATTGCCACCTGCTGTTTGCATGGCGTCACTACTACAATATGATTGTGTTCCCTTATGGATATAAACCACGTGATTTGAACAAATAGATTGAAATTGAAGCTTATCGTATGAAGGCCTTGCCAAATCTTCTGCAAAACTGTATTGATAGTTTTGCTGTATGCTCATATTTCTCCTATTTTCCCCACTGTGTTCATAATGAAATAAAAGGAGCAAATCTACTAGGAGCAAGCTTAATTGTGATTCTTATAGAAAGAATGATTTATGTATGAAACATGGCATCAAGAGTCACTAATACAAATAGTTCTGTATTTTCAGTCTGACCAGAGTGAAAGGACTTGCTGTCCAATGAGTTAGTATTGATTTTTTTTTGTCTGTACCCTCTTAGCTTTCTGACTCCATTATTTTTGATTTTACCATGAAATATATATCCTTTCTACTGACATCTGACAGACACTATATGGAAGGCATTTTATCTACCAATAATGTGTTTGTCAACAATATTGTAGACTAATGGATACAGCTTCCTTCCAGTCCATTTTTATCCAGTTAAAGTCACTGAAGTAATTCAGGAAAAATATTTTGTGACTTTGTTTCTCTTGGGAACGTGTCCCCAGTTTGTAAATGTTATTTACATTAGAGGACTCAAAAATATTAAAGGTCATACACATGCCTACTCATGATTTGTGAATGAATATTTAATAGTTTTTTAAAAATCATGCATTGGTCCCATCGGACACTGTATATAAAAGATATACATATAGATATAGATAATTTTTCTGCACAAATGTCATTGATTTTCCTACACAAATGTTACTTGTCACTGATGAGAAGAGTCAGCATGTATGAAACAGACATATATATGCCTGACAGTCTAGGGAAGCATGGGCTGTATTTCTCTATTATTTGAATATGAGTGGAAAATCTTGATACTTTCTATCACAGGAGTGACTTGAAAGTGCAGCTCAAAGGCCACATTGTAGTTTATCTGTGAGACAAAAAAATGCACCAAGTTGGGAAAAGCTAGTTTAAGAGAAGTGTTGGAAATACTTAATCACCTTGGATTGTCTGTTTTGTCCATCCTATTGTACATATAGATTCTTTCACAGTCATTTCTCATCATTACACAAATAACAAAAACAGCATTCAATTGGTATATAAGCATATATTCAATGTCAGGGGGTCCTCGAACCATAGCCTTATTCAGGCATTTGCCTGTGTACGGGGCCAAATGGGTGACAGGGATGTGGGCATGAATATAAGCCCCCAGCCCCAACACTGTTGGTTGACTGTAATGGATCTTAGAGCTCCTGTGTCTGTGACTTCTCCCCATTTCCCTCTACCCATTTTATGGAATTATAGAGTTGGAAGGTAGCCCGGGGCCTGCTATGCAGGAATACACAACTAAAGCCTCCAAAAAGATGGCCATCCAATCTCTGTTTAAAGACCTACAAAGTCTCCTGGTGGTCTGTTCCACTGTTGAATGGCTCTTTCCATTAGGACTGTTGTTTGTTTGTTTATTGTAATCTTTATGTGAATTTTTTCCCCATAATTTGAATCTATTAATCTTTGGAAATAAATTACAAGATGACTTTCTCCATATTCTACATTCTTTCAAGTATTTAACGATGGCTGTCATATCACCTCTAAATCTTTTCTTTAAGTTAAACATACTCAACTCCTTAAACAATTTCTCACAGGGCTTGATTTCCAAACCTCTTACCATCTTGGTCACTGGTCTTTGGACATGTTCTAGCTTGTCAGTATCATTCTTGAACTGTACTACGCACAGCTAGACACAGAATTGCAGGTGAGGCGTGGCCAAAGCTGAATAGAGTAGAACTGTTACTTCTGTCGAACTGTACACTATATTCTTCTTGATACAGGTCAGAACTGCATTGGCTTTTGTGACTGCTGCATTACACTGATGGCTCAACATTGACTCAACATTTAGTCCCACGTGTGAGCAGGCAAACAATTAAGCAGACCTATATTCTGTGTTTCATACAGTCCAGTAGCTTGAGAAGAATGTGTGGTGTTGCAATGCTGAAATTTCCTTTTCTTGCTGAATATGCCAGCATTAGACTTTTCACATTTACCTAGCTATTTAATTAACCAGAAAGTAGCTTTCACTTTGATATTGTGAATATTTGTTTCTGGACAAGCAAAAATATTGCATATAATCAAACATACATGTACTGTTTATTCCTATAAATAGACATTCAGATACCTTTTTAGGACAAAGTTGCTGTACTTAGCATAATCTAAGGTGGACATTTTAAAGGATAATCTGAATTGTGATACTTTTCAGGAAAGATGTCTAAAAGATGTTGGCTTCTCCCCAACATAACTTCAGATCAAAGAACATTGTGTTCTCTTAGTATGTATTATAGTACTTCTATGATTGGAAGGCGAGTTTCTATCATGGGATGGGTTCTCTTTCTGTTTCTCAGTGTGCATCAGAGTACTTGCATTCTAATACATTTTATTGCCAGTAGATATTTGCCTGATCTTACTCATTTTATTTCTATCACAAGTGAAAAATGCATCATTCATGTTTATTAAAATGAAGCTCAAAGGAAATATTTGAGTCTGTAAAATGAAATGCTTCTAACTCTAGAGCATTCTTCAGCTTTTTCAATTCCTAAAAGATTGGAAAAGCCTTTTAAAACATTGCTTGAAAGCACCGTTAGAATACTAAAATAGTATACATCGATACAATATAGATACTGAATACAATATAGACAGAACTGCTTTAGATATACAATAGGTTCTGTATGGAATCACTCATCACTACATAGCATTTATTCTCAGTAGGTAGGTCTCCTTGAGACAGGCTCACACTGTTGCCATTCTGTGAGTAAGTTTTTTATTGAGTCAAAATACCAAGGCTGTTTCCCCTCCAAACTTGTAACAAACTATTGTTTGTCCAATATTTAGGCTGGAAGAGTGGATGTGTCTGTTTTAACTATTAACAGGTGTCAAAAGTACAATTAACAATGCATTATGAGCATCAGCATTTCATTTGCAACTGGTGTGAATGAAAAAAAAATCAATATCATTGTCCAAGGACTTTCCCATTTCATTTTTTTGAAGAACCATACTTTACCTCAGAATTTTTCCATTTCCCAAGCAAAAGGAAAATTTTAAAAGAATATTGCAGTGCTGATCTTAATCTTATGCTAAATCATATTGACATTATACCCTCTTCCGTAGACCAAACCAGTCTTGTGGAACAAGTGAAACGAGTGAAAGAAATTGAAGCAATTGAAAGTGACTCCTTTGTTCCACAGATATTCAGATCAAGCAAAGAAGTCAAAAAGGTACATTTGTAATCTCCTTTCTTTCCAGGTTGTCCTTGTGAGCTGGTGCAAAATTGCGTATTACTACAATTGACATTGACTGTTCATACCAGTAATTTGTTGTATACTGCCTTGGGTCTAGTGCTGAGAGAAAGGTGGAATATAAATTGAATACATAAATAAAATAAGTAGTAATCCTAATTCAAATAATCAGAAATCAAATGTGAATCCCAGTCATTACATTAAATCTTACTTAAATATAAAGGAAATGGAATGCTAACAGTGATGTGCTTAATTTGTGTAACTGATATTATTAGCAATAGGACACAAGTGTTGTTGCAAATACTGACTTTTAATCACAGTACTTATGCTTTTCACTTGGATTTAAGAGTATTAGATTTTGGCCTGGATCTATGAAACATGCGGTAATATATACTAGCACATGTTGCCGGTTTTTTGGTTTCCCCTTCCTAATGACAGTATCACAGAAAGCAACCCCCCCACAGCTCTAAAGATCAGAGGTTGTCTAGATTACCATGCCATGTGGCATGAGGAGCTACCACCAGACAAAACCGGAACTCCTCTAACCATGCACTCATGAGCTTCTCTGTATCCCAGATACATTCTTTGTGAATACCTGTTTACATGTTTACAAATACTGCTTGCATAAATATAATCATTCCATGAAAATGAGGAAGCTTTCCAGCAGAAGAGATGAAGGATTGGGCAGTTTTTCAGTGCATTACATTACCTTCTTCTGGGGTAATGAAATTAAATTAAATTCTGCATAAGGAAAGCTCCTTTGATGGAAGTACAGGCACTTAGGCTGCTTCTGTCCAGGCTCCAATTTCAGGCTCCAAGGCAGCCTGATGCTTCCATTTTACCTGTTTGACAGGTATAATGGGTCAGTTTAGCCAAGATTCCTTAATAACAAGAATTCTTATTACTGAGCAGATCTCCCTGGTCACCCATATACAATCACAAGTTCAATATTCAAAGGAGAGATTTGCTTATAAAGGTTGTGTTTGCTTATAAAGATTGCTTTGTGATCACTGTTGTGATCTCCCTTGGCACTTTAGGCAACAGAACCTGTTGAAGTCAAGACCGAGCCTGCAACGGTAGAAGTGGCTAGTGCTGGTTTAACTACTACTGAGAAAGAAACACTGACTGGAACTATTCCTACAGCTATCAAATACCAAGATGAGAACTCACTGGCCCATCCCAATGTAAGTAAGGTGGTGCATACTATGATAGTCTTTGACTAAGAAGACCCTCAAGAAAAGATGAGTTTATATAATTTCTGATTCCTACCTTTTTAAAAGTCTTAAAAGCAACTTTCATACAACTAAGGTTTATAGCATGGGTGTTACTGTGTAAAATGGATTCAGGCTCAAGTAAGGCTGTTGGAAATTGGATCTTTTTCAAAGCCCTTTTTTGAATAGGGAGGAGAGGAGTGTCATTTCTTTAATTTTGTAGCAGATCTTCAAAGTCACGTTCCAGAAGACACAAAATACAATTGTAATACAAGGTACTCAAAGCAGTATTTTTAGTTTAGTTTAGTTTAGTTTAGTTTATAAAGCTAGAAAAAAGTAACTTTCTCAGGCCCATCAGATTTGCTTCACAGCTGAACAGAGATCTAATTTAGATTTTCCACATTCAATCCCAGTATTAGCATATTGATTTTAGAATAAACCTAGCTGTATCATACTAATTCATTTAAGCTGTGGATTTAATTAAACCTAGCCATATTTCTCTTGGATTGAACAATCCCTCTTCATTGTACAGAACATAACACAGATGTCTATAGATGTCTGTCATTCACATAGAAATACATTCTTCTGATAAGGTATGTAAAGGCTTAAAATACAACAGTAAGCTACCTGTCTCCAGAATATCCTAGTTGGCTCTGAGTTTGCTAGATAGTCTTCATTTTCCTCAGCAGAAATATATAAAAATGTGGAAAGCTGCCAGAGGAATTCAGTGATCTGATAGAAGAATTAATTTGCCAGATAGCAAGCCCCCCTAGATTTGTGACTGTGGAATGTGATTAGTTAATAGTAAGGGAAAGGTACTTGGAGTTATCCTCAGTCATTCCCATGTATGTGTATGTTCTAGTATGCAGTCCTAGTACTGAAAATGGGTTTTTGACCTAAGCATTGATGCAAAGCACACCACAGTTTAACAGAGAGTGATATCCACAAGGGGGAAAAACAACAATAATAAAAACTTAGTTTTGACTGGGGAATTTGAATGTACATTGTTTGAGGTTTCTGGAAATGAATTTCACAGGGAATTTCTAGTGCTTACAAATCCCAGTATCATCAGGTTATCTATATAAGTTTTATTTTTTTACCTTCTCTTGCAGCTGTTTGTGGACAAGGCAGAGGCAGAAGAAAGATGGTTCCAGAGGCTGATTGCTCTTCGACAAGAGAGGCTAATGGGTAGTCCTGTGGCCTGAGTAAATTATATAGGCTGCAGAATTTCACTGTCTTCTGTGCTATAAAATTCCCATGGTAAAATCGGATGAGTGTCCAAGTAAATACAGCCTGTGGGACATTTTCTCTTGACTTCTGTGTGAGAAAAACTTTGTTCTAATTCAACAGTGTGTTAGCATAATGGTGCATGATTTGATTGCCCAGTGCTTGCTTCATAGGTGAAATGATAGGTCCATGGAGCTTTGGAGGAAGTGTTTAGGCACTGTCCTGAAGTCATCAAAGAGATCTTTGCATTACTCTATGATGGAATCCAGGCTTATTAGAAAAGATGTGTAGACTTTTGTTTTCTTCATTCATTTCCCCAGGGTTGTCCTAGGGGCACTATGATACAATATCTTTCCAATTCTTTCTAATTCAGATCTGAAAGTTAATGAGAATGAAGCATTTCTCATTGTAAAAGATCTTAAAATGTATACCTCTCTTTCCCAAGAGAAGCAAGCAATCTGATGTTTTTCCCCCTATTATTTGGTATAGTCATTATTAAAATTTTATCATGTGGTTTGCTATCTGTACAATAAATTAGTGTGATTATACAACACAGGGAAATAGAGGGGAAAGGAAAGGAATATAACTGTAATCATTTTCTATATCTCCTATTCCTATGTCACACAGGTGTGTTCATTTTTAAGATATTTCCAGTTTGTAGATATGTTTATGCAACTGTAAGGTATTAAGATAATATTGAATAGGTCTGTCCTATTAGAATGTGATAAATCACTAAAGTCTTATGATATTTTCCTCATCAGTGTTCAGCTAAATCAGCTGGGAAATACCACCAGCTAGACATGGAATTTCTTAACAGAAATTAGAATCTGAGAGTTGCATAAGAAAGACACACAATATGCCTAAACTAAGTGATAATAAAAATATAGTTTGAAAAAAATACCCTACTAAAGCTCTGAGGTTCTTTAAACATAGAGTGTTGTACACTGTGTATACTCTTCATTCTCCAGTTTCAGCTATATTCAGATATTTTTAGACTATCAATTCAGACATTTATAAAACATTGTCAACAGGCACTATGTGAAAAAGGGATTAAGGTAAGTTTGTAAAAAAGCTGTTACTATTTTGTGCTATTTACTTTTTAGTGTACTTCAGCAATACACTAGTTAAATGCATCTGTGTTATTTCACACATAATGGAGGATATTTTAGCGTTGCCTCCCTAGTACCATCCTGAAGATTGGCAATGGACAGCATTAGAGTAACAACTTGCTGGAATGAGGGGGATTGATCTGGGAAGTAAAAAAATTGACCACCACTTTTTTGTCATGCAGAAAGAATTGTTTTGTACAAACACCTGCTTGGCCTCTCTGAACTACACCACTTTTGTCCAGAGACAAATTCCTTTCTTATGTGCATAAAAGACAAAGTAGTACCAGTTGCTAAGCTGTGCACAAAAGAGATCACCTATATGTAGCCTGTTTTCTACGTTATATATTATTGTGGCATATATTCCAAGTTGTGGAAGAGGAAAGATATATAGCTTTATTAGCCAACTGTTAAACCCTTCTTTACAAAGGGATTGTTTTGACTTTTCTGACAAATTTTTGGGGGTTACTTTTGTGCAGCTGTTACACAACAAATGCCTTAAAGGTATAGCACTAGGTTTTTGAGGATTCACTTTAGGACTACAAGTGAATAATAACATATAGAGTCACATGTTTAATGGATTATTAGGAATATTAGGAATCAATTAAATTTCAAAGAAAGAAACTTAGTATCATTACATTATATATTTCTACTCTTTCAAAGGATCAGAAAAGGTTTGATGTCACCAGCTGCTCAAAAATCAGTACAGTATTATTCAGGAGAAGACATCCTTAGAAGACATCAACTTATGCTGATTATTTATTTTCACTCAAGTAAAAAAGTCAACCTGATTCCCCATCAGATGATACTAGCTAGGTTTTAAGGTACTCACTTGCTAGGTGGGTATAAGAGACTATTCAATAAGCTAAAGGCATTTAATGTGGCAAGAATACTTGCTCATGCGGGTCATATTATGTGCTCCTATTCCTCCTAGCAAGCACTGGCACATTAGATCATATATATATATCTTCTTCCATAACATTTGCAGATACAAAGCACATTAATTCTTGGGGCGTGTTGCCAGCCAAACTTTGTTTCTTCCTTTATAGCATTTCCCACTTGTGTGAGAGATGGAGTAAGAGACAAATTGTTTTATTCAGTAATGTAACTAGTTGAATCATAAATAGCCCTGTCTTTGTGAATTTTTATACCACTGAGATGACTAACACTATTACTAAATTTGATTGGTAGTGTTATATTGCTTATAACTTTTTCTCTTTTGTTCTGTAACTAAGCAAGATGGAGTTGTGTACATCATAAAGACTTTGCAAAAATTGCTTTTTTTGGATTACAGCTTCCAGAATCCCTCAGACAGTTAGTAGCCAGTCTGGCTGGGAGATTCTGGAAGATGTAATCCAAAAAATAATTTCCAATTGCTTAACTGGAGTGTTTTGATTTTAAACACTCTCCACTCTGTCTCAAATGATCAGAAAAAGTTATATCTGCTATGAAGAAACTATAAAAGCAAACCCCCAAACAAATGCTGGAAACTCTCCAATTTAACCCAAGATAACTTCGGTCTATTTGTTATGTAGGAGGTAGTGTAGTGTAATGGTTTTGACTGTTGGACAACAACTCTGAAGTTTGAATCCCTACTTGGTCATGGAAAACCACTGGATGACCTTGGGCAAGTCACACACTCTCTCAGCCTCAGAGGAGGGCAAAGGCAAACCCCTTCTTAACAAATTTTGCCAAGAAAATCTTTAATAGTGTCATCTTAGGTTTGCCATAAATCAGAAACAACTTGAAGACACACAACAGCAACAACAATAACAACAACCAGGTAGCATTGCAATGTGTATGTGTTTGTTGTCCCCACTGAAGCTAAATGTGCCTCCTAAATGACTTCCTTTCAGACAAATAGGCCCATACCTTTATCTTACGACTATTGTAGGTTAAGGGCGAGCAGAACTCTCCCAGCATTCCTGACTACTGGCTATATTGCCTAGGGCTAGTGAGAGTTGATGTCCAATAGCATCAGGAATGTCCATCTATTGCAAGTCAACTCCTCATCACAACCACAAAAGAAGAGAAATTAAAATATAAAATTACTAGCTCCCACAGCTTAGTGTCTCACAATAATAGAGCTTTAGCCAGAAGACTAGTCAGTCAAAAGACTAGTCTTTGCTATAAACTTCAGTACGTACTTCCTTGCCATATATGTTTCCCATCTACCCAGAAATCAGTTTCTCTGAAATGCCCTGGTGTGGCTCTGTAGTTGTATGGAGATTCCCCCCTTACTTTTCTGTTTCTGTTTTGACAGTGGAACATTGTATTAGGAGCACCACAAACAAAATTGAGCAGGGCAAATACAGGTTTCAGGAGAGGGGAAAAAAGAGCAGGATTTTCCTTTGCTCACTCACTGGGAACTTTCCTTCTGCTATATGACAGTAAAGCAGATGGCACTTGATCTTGAATCTCAGAACTTGGTCAAAGAAAGCAGATGCAAAACAAGGGAATATTCTCATTTGCTCCAGCAAGAAAGGGTAACATCACAATATTCTGTCTTTGGTCATGTACTTTGCCAGAGTTTTATGAATGCTGGGCATGAAATACTACAAAATACTATGTTTGCATTTTGTGGCTCCAGATGATGATTGGGCATATAAGATACTCAGGTTCTCTACTCCAGCCTTGTATTTCATACAGTGTCATAAAAACCATACTCATATTTCAGAATAAGTGTTGTTCGTTATGGTTGTACATTGCTTTCATAATCAGATACAGCATTTTTCAGGATACCAGTTGCTGCAGAACAACCCAAGAAAGCTGTTGTTTTTGGGCCCTGCTTGTGGGCTTCTCATAGATATCTGGTTGTCCACTATAGGAAACAAGATGCTGAAGTGGATACGCCTTTAATCTTATCCAGCAGGCCTCTTCTTGTGTTCCTGAATTAATGAATCTTATGCTAGATGAGGCAAACAGTTGTGTTCTGTTTTACGTCTTTCAAGAGATGTGTGCTTTAGAATTGTCTGGTACAGTTTTATTACAAAAGAGGAAGAGGGCTTTATTACAAAAGGGGAAGAGGGCTTTATCTCATTGCTATTGTTATGTATTTTCTGATTTGATCAAATATTATCTAGGAAATTGTGTATTTTTCTGTCAATATTTCTTCAAGGTGAATCCAATGCAGGCTTACTGGGTCATCGTCAGTTACTGTGACAGCCAACCCTATCCATTTGTTGAGTGGGAGCAAGAGTCAGACTGCATTACAGCTAAGAAGAGAAGTTCTGCTTTGACCAATTCCTTATGTTAGAGTAGCATTTCTCAACCTTTTTATCTTTGAAATGATTTTCAGGTTTTAGGCAACTTCTGCGCAAAAAATTATTATATCAACAGATGAAAAAAAGTTTGTTTTTTTGTCATGATATCTCACAGAATCCCTAGAGACCTCGCATGGAATCCTAGGATTCCAGGAAACCCTAGTTGAGAAACTCCGCCTTAGAGGCTGATTTTATTAGCCCTTCTGGTAAAGGCACAGCCAATCCAGTGTATAGATTCTCAAGTGTGAAGATACATAAAGTTAAGGTTGTTCATGCATAATATTTCCATTTTCTATGTATGGTTGTGAAAGTGGGACAATGAAGAAGACTGACAGGAAGAAAATCAACTCATTTCAAATGTGGTGCGAGAGAAGAGTTCTGTGGATACTCTGGACTGCTAAAAAGACAAATGTGTCCTAAAGCAAATTAAGCCTGAACTTTTCCTAGAAGCCAAGATGACTAAACAGATCGTCATACTTTGGACATACCGTGAGAAGACACTACTCATTAAAAAAGACAATGATGCTTGATAAGGGAGAAGGCAGTAGAAAAAGAGGAAGACGACATTACAGATGGATAGACTCAATAAAGGAAGACATGTCCCTGAATCTGCAAGACTTGAGCAGGGCTGTAGATGAGTGACCTGGAAGTGTCTTGTCCATAATGTCACTGTAAGTCAGTAGATTTGGTGGTAGTAAGAACAACAACAAGTGCTTCAGCATCCTCCCCAAATCCTTGTTCCTCTGGATGACATTGAAGTGAAAATGTTCCAATACACTGAATTTGCCTAGCTTATGTAAGTTACAGGGTCTGGATTTTCTTCCAGCTTATTAGTGTTGCTTTAGAAATATTAGTTTTCTTCAATCATGAGTATGCTATATGATGTTTAAAGCACCTCATTTTAAGTTAAAATTTTATCAAGCTTTATAATCTCATAGAATTTTTGTTGTCTTCCATGGGTTTATTCTGCAGCAATAAAATTGTTTTTGTTGTTCTTGTTTAATATAGTCCATATACTCCATCCTTGTCATACTATCAAAAGAAGTTCTCTCTACCCTTTTTATTTAACATTTTTCTTAAATTAAAGTTAGCTGAGAGTGAAGTCATATTAGTAATATGGTATGTTGAAAATTTTGATTGCATATCTGCCAAACTCCCCAGAGTGGGTTATACAATGAGGTTTTCATAATATGAGCTGCAACCTAAGCTTGTTGTAAAGTAGTCACACCATCATCTTGCCAAGCACATATATTTATCATTCTGACTGTGCCAACCTGGCAATATGAATTGGCTGACAACTTCAAACAGTTTGAAAATACCTGCGATAAATTATTCTAACATTTCTTACACAATTTCTTTTTAATTATGCTATGTGGTTATTGACATAATGGTAAGTATGCAAGTCTTTGTTCTCCATTAATCTGAGAAAGACGTTAAGGCAAAAAGTACTGACTGTGGATGACTATCTCCTTTAAAGAGCAACTGAAGTGTTCCAGTGCAAGAACTTGCTGTATAGATTTGCAACCTTATTAATATTTCCTGAGAGGTACATCACAGGCTGCTGACCTCTGACACAGTATAAAAGATTTTTGTTGATGTGACTGCAGTATATAATCATTATTTATTTACTGGTAAATTATTGATGATCCTCTAATTCATGTGTGATGGGAGGAAGTGGGCCTGCAAGTGACTTGTAAGTGGAAGTGTGTCAAGAACTTGTAGAAATCAATGATAAGTCTATCTATAGTTAATCCCAGTGTAAGTTTTGTTTATGAAACAATGATGAATGGCAGATCTGCTAATGGAGATTTTTAAAAATGTTGTTATCAGTGATTAATGAGTGATATGTGGAACCCTGGGAAATGTATTTGTTTTCTGTGGGTTGTGTAAAGGATTTCTTACTTGGCTTTCAGAGCCCACTGGATACAAATATCTAGAGGGAAAGGAGCAATACATAAAGATCAGCCCCCCACCTACCCCTTCCCTTATGGGAGCTTCAAGTAATTTAGAGACTGTATTGAAGGAGGTCTTACACAGCAACCAATCTATTGCTGGCTTGGCTAAGCCAAACACATTCATAAAGATGTGTAGGATACAATAATTGGAGTCATAATTGTCTATATTTCTCTAAAGTTGTTTCCTTGTAAAAAGTTAAATCTGGTTTATATTCAAAGTAGGATTATGACCACTGTATTTCCTTCAAGATAGTAGAGTGTACTTCAGTTCCATTAGGTCTGTGCAATTTCTGTAGTAGTTGAAATTTGTGCTGATGTGACAAAGACACCAGCAGTTTGAACACAATTGCAATATGTTCTAGAGATCACTTATGGAAAGAATGTCAAGTCTACACTTTAATTCATACAGTGTTAGATAAATAAAGTATGTGTACCTTATATGGGATTCAAAGCTTGATTAATTTGCAACAGTTTGGTTGGAAAAATTTGCCAGCTTCAAAGCAATGATTGGCAATGAGGAGACAGAAGCATGAAGGAGATACATGAAATGCAGCAGGCCAAAGGTAGTAGAGATTCTGAGATTCCTCTGAGTTTAGAAGTTTCATATCAGCCATAATAAAACTCAGTCATAACCATTATAAAGGATACGTGATTGCAGAGTTCCTAGTATTATTTTTACAACCAATTCTTACTTTAACCATTATTCTTTTGAAGTGACTTTGTCTTCAGATACATGTGAGACTTGATATAACTTTCTAGATTATAATTTCTGAAGTGAGGCAAAGGAATCCAAACACAAATATGGAAAAATAATCTGGAGGAGGTAATTTGATTCTTCAGAAAGCAGTGCAGAGGTTAGCTACATATGTATATCTCTCTTTGCTTCCGTAAACACTTTACTGCCTTTGATACAGTTCGCTGCTATCTACTGTGTGACTCCTATCATACCTTAGCCGGGCTGCCCATGCTGCTAGACTTTGTGAGCTAGCCCCTCATAAAGCCTATAGGTGACTTGGTATCATGAATAGCCAGCATATTGTTATTTATCTATTTATTTATT
This sequence comes from Iguana delicatissima, assembly GCA_948472985.1. NCBI lineage: Eukaryota > Metazoa > Chordata > Lepidosauria > Squamata > Iguanidae > Iguana > Iguana delicatissima. Next base: position 381,683 of record CAOKZL010000850.1, read on the forward strand.
ATTTTCTTTCATTTCATATCTTTCTCCTGTCAAAGGGCTCAGTCACTGAAGTATTTTTAATTCGTAGATATAATTGCTTATAGAGTTTTTAGTCCTGCCTGATAGATCACTAGAACAGAGGGAACTTGCCCTAGCAGGCACTGGAGCACATTGCAGTATCACTTTCCATCTTGCAGTATCTTATAGCCTACATATAACCAGCATTATCAAGTGTGGTAATTAGCCAGAAACAGCATAGTAGACAGCTATTAGAGAATAGCCATATATACAGCAATGGAAGAGTTGCAGAGACTAGTTGCCCTTATCTGTTTTACCATCAGCTTATGTAATATCTCAAACCTCTCCACATCTACACATCTGCCTATCAGGATTGACTGTTCACTGGTCTCTTATCAGCAATAAGAGACAGGATTTATATGTCTTTTGTCATAAACTAATTAGACAAAACAGGTAATAGTTTGTTCAAAGTCACCCATCATCCAATTGGACCTGGTATTTTATTGGTCTGTTGTACAAAGCCACTACTCAGCCAGTCATCATATAAGGCCACAGCTCATCCAGTTATGTAAGGTTTTCTCTAGTCATAGTTATACTGGCCACCTGTCATCAGGAGATTGCAAGGCTAAGCTGCACCTATTTAAAGTAATTTTTCCCCCCTTGTACTCATTTACTGGGCTTCTAGCAAGGTCACCGTCCTTCTAGATCTAGCTATATCACCTATTTATTATTTCTCATAGGTGCACTATGCTGTTATCTGTTAACTCAGCTAAACACCTAGAATCAGATTTCAAGCCTGTATGTGTAATATTTTGCTGTCAGACACACAGGCATTTAGCTTTTTACTCTATGAAGACACTGGTCACATTTGTGTTCTATATCACAATAGATATTTACTCATTTCAAAAAGCCTTAAATTTGAAAAATATGCACAGAAGGTAGTATCCAGCCTGTAACATGTGTTATTCAAATATCTTACAGCTTGTGACTTTTACTTCTGTTGTCCCACAGACAGCCATCCAAAGCTTATTTTCCTCTTAAACAACCCCACCCTTTTTTTCTCTCACATGCCTTATCAGCTACATATACAATGTAAGTATTTATCTGATTCCCCTTACTAGGATTTGCTCAAGCCTCTTTCTTCAGTTGCCTTTCTTGAATTTTAGATTACAGAACTTTTATAGCAAGAATCATCATAGTCTTGTCACCTGTGAAATACTAGGTATATTGGTAATTGTGATACATATAATAAAATTAATGGACCAACACTTCCTATGTGGCCAGGCACAATGAGAAAGTTAGCATCGTCTGTCAGCAGGGGCTTTCCAGTTAAGAAGGTTGTGCAGTTAAACAGTTTATTTACCTACTGCATACTTTGGATTCTGGCAAATTTCAAACTGTACAAGGCTTATTTAGACAGGTCCAGGAGATGTCTGAAATTGAAGTGGGGCTCCACTGAAGTGATCTAAATCCCAATCCAAAGTTGACTTCTAGGGCCCTTTCACACTGCACAAATATAGCATTATGATTTCACTTTAACTACCATGGCAACTTCCTATGGAATCCTTGGTTTGCATCTGAGGGTGGTGCTATTTAGAATTCTCAACCAGAAAGCAATACTGCCTCAGCAAATTACAACCCCAGGATTCCATAGGCAAGCAGCCTAATACACTGTGGGAAGCCTAGCTTTGTTATAACATAGTGACAAAACTAGCTGAACTGTATTTTCACACTGGATGAAACGTGTGCGCGCGCATGCATGTGTTTTCATCAGCTTAGAACTAGCAGAAGTTCAGCTAATCAAATACCTAATATATTTTGGCGCCATCCAACAGAATAAGCTATACGCTACTCTGTTACTTTTGCAGCAGGGCTGGACAGGAACAACAGTAAAGGGTTCAATAGGTGTGGGAAATTGACTCTCCATGGTTGCTATACCAGCTGAGTGACATGCTCTAGTTGTTTGTAAAGTGGCTGTTATGATAAGGGCACACTGCCATTATCTTGCCATTCTTCTTGTCCGTATTTTGTTCTCTGTTGTGCACAGCAACTTTGCAGAGAGGGGTGAGCAACACATTTGGCTCAGTTTCAAATTAAGAGTTAACACAAAATTGGGGTGAGCTGACATCATAGTCAGCAGAGGTGCTTTTGCTGAATGGACCTGCGAAAGATGGGCTGGAAGAGTCTGGAAACATTGTGAGTTTTAAACAGCACCCAAGAAAATCCCGCGGGGGTCTAGCCAGCTGGCTGGACTTGGGATCCTTACCTGCTTTTACTGTTTTGGTGACTGGCATGCGCAGGGGTGGATGTATTGAGGCTTGGTGGATGCCAAGACCAACACCTAATCGGGGACCAGAGATACCAGACTCAGAGATGATAGAATCAGGTAATGTGTACTCAGATGTATCAGATAGATTCTGCTTATTTGCTGTGGACATAACTGGATTCTGTAACTTATGCTGTGCATCATGCTGTATGATGATGTCATGCAATTGTCTCATTTAGAATAACTTTCTATAACTTTATTTCTATGCCTTAATTTTTCTGCTAAGGGCTCCAGAGTGCTAGATTTACTCCACTTGGAATAGTTACTTTCATCCCTTAAGATGATATGATGTAGCACAGCACCACCACTGTTATACTCTGTTTTCCTGGTTTATTGCTTGAAAGGGCATGTACCTCTGAACTGAACAGATTGGTTCATCAGAGGGTTAGAGCCATCACTGGTATGTGCCATATTCAAAGCTGCTGAAGAAACATCAGGCGTATTTCCCCAAGGCAGCAGCATGCTAAGACTGGACACCATAGTTCCTTTGCAGCATCATATTGTCCATAATACACCCCCACTAGAAGGGGTAGGCCAGTGTATACCTTCAGTTGAATGATGTCAAGAGGCTTTGATAGAGCTCCTTCTCTTCCTCTTCTTTCTCCCCCTCCTCCTCCTCCTCCATACTGTGACTACACACCACGCCTCTATTTGTTTTATAAATAATGTGGTAAAGAATGCAGTTTAAAGGCTTTTTGTACTGTTGCCTTCTCTGTATCCTTCTTTCAGCCCTGGATGCTCCAGAATGACATTCTGGCTGCTCTGTAGTAACTTGTCTGTGGATGCCTGACCAGATCGTTCCATCCCTGCTTCTCATGACAACTGTGATTCTGTGTGGTCCTTCCAGGGCAAAATCAGGTGAATGTGCACTTGCTCCCCGACTCCTTTGAGAGGAAGAAGGAATTGTTTCTCATCCAAGCACTCACACCAGTTTTTACACATCATGATTCAACCACAAAACAGCATGAGAATTTGTGATCTTGAAGATGTTATATGAAACAAAAAGTACCCCAGTGATAAAATGCAGTAGAAATGTATTGGCTAATGTTTTTTCCCAACTTTTTTCCCCATGTCCATTTAATAAAGGCTGCTTGCAGGCTGGTGAAACTTGAAGACCTTGTTTAGAAGGACCTTTAGGTGACAATGGCATAAAATATGCCACTTGTATATCTAGGCCTGGGGGTGAATTCTTCAAAAAATTATGACTGGATGATACTAAAATTTCCTGCCTGCTACAATGAGGATTGAAATTTTACAGAGACGCTACATACTGATATAAAGTTCCTCAGTGGGTCATCTGAACTATGAACTCTAGCTGACTATCCTTTGTCTGAGGCAGTGCTTCTTAAGCTATCTAATGTGATGGACCAGGAGGTATTTTTTCCAATGCACCAGGACTGTTACCATATTTGTTTCCAATGGCTATAACAGTTTTTTCTTTCCTGGAAACTTGCTGTAGACCAGCAGCCAATGTCTTGCAAACAGGCATTGGTCTGTGGACCACTGCTTTGAGTAGAAGTGGTTTAGGTATAAAAAAATTCACAGATATTCCTCACAATGTTTTAAATCAGAGCTTTCCAGACTTTTCATGTTGGTGACACACTTTTTAGACACGCGTCATTTTGCGGCACAGTAATTCAGTTTTACTAGCAAACTGGAGCTTAAACTAACCCCTTATAAGAGATCTGGGCACATACATAAATTGTAATAACGAAATGTATGGGGACACAACATATCTAATGAAAACCTTTCATTTCTATTTTTAAAAATATGTGATTTATTTATAACATATATCATACATTTCCAAGGCTCAGGTGGAGGGCTCATTCTCAGTCCAGGGAGGTGACACACCTACCCCCTTCAGAAGACACACTAACATGTCACGACACACATTTGGAAAGCTCTGTTTTAAATGTTGTGTTTCAAATGTTTATTCCTCTTTAAACCAGAAGGTGGCATCGAACAACCCAATCTTGTTTTTGGTCTCTCAGAACACATTATATGGTGTATGTATAACATGCTGCTATTTAAATCTAATTACTTAATCTGCAATATTTACTTTTGGGAGAAAACACTTATAAATTATTTAGAAGACAGATGTGCCAATGAAATCAGCTAGCTGTGTTATTTAAGGCGTAAGCATTAGTAAAATTGCATTAGTTTAAGCAAAGTTACCTATTTAGCTTCTATTGATTTTTTTTTTTTACCTTGTCCAGCCTCTTAAATTATCTCCAGCTCTGTTAATAAGAGGGCAGCCTGATTTCTCTCTGTTTTCCACTTATCAAGAAGCCTGTGTACCTCACCCAGGATGGAGATAATAATGAATTTATGGCTGATTTTTAATATTTTCAAAACCCCCTGCCCATATTTTTTCTCATTTCTGACACAAGCTTTTGAAACATTTTTCCTGCTGAAGAGACTGAGAGATCTTGGAAGACTGCAGATGTTGAAACATCTCTTTGGCTCACTTAATAAAGGAACTGCATTCCTTTAGGACTCCAGAATTTATCTTTTAGCCAGTGTGCCTATGCTTTTGGTTGTTTTGTTTTGTTTTTTTGGTTCCCACTTTTAAGCATCCACAGCATACACTAGGAATTTGCCTACTGAGTATATCCATAATGGGTAGTTAATTTTCACCTTCAGATGTAATTCACTCTTGCTAATGAAGAATAATGTATCAGTTGAAGCAAACTTCCCAAGCATGTTACCTGTCCTTCATTGACAATACAAAGTTTTCTCTAGGTCTTTCCATAGAGTGCTCCTGTTATCTCTGCAGATTTAACTTAGTTTAGTTTCGGCTGCCCCATCAGTGGGAGCAATACACTGCATGGAGGCATGGGAAAGAGCCTCCTCTACTAGTGTACCCAGGATGTGGAATGTCCTTCCTTTAGAGGCCCAACTGATAGCAATATGCACTTCATTCTGACACCATGTTAAAACATGACTAAAGCCTCTGGAGTCCCTAATTACATTTACATAACTTAATTAGGTATTAACTAACTAGCTAGCTGAATTGTTTAATATGCTTTTAGTCTCTTTAAATTATCCTTTTATTCATTTTAAATACCATTTTATATTTATTTAACTTGCATGCCACCATGAGATCCTGTTATAATAGCAAGTGGTGTTTTGCTACTTCCATACATAGTGAAAGACATACCTTTTCTAAGATACAGAAGGTACTGGAAAACATATATAGCAAAATTTGGACAGGATAATTTGCCTAATTATCTTTGGCAACTGAGAAAGAGTAAATGCTTGTTAAAACACCTTTGTTCTCCCCTCTGCTTCTTGCTTCTGCCACTAGGAGCAAAAAAGTGTAAGAGAGACACTGCACTCTTGAAGAGCTAACTTCTGGGTGCAGGAGCAGTTGTTTTCCGAAATACGCTGCAGTTCAGAGATCTAGAGGCAGAGTAGGAGTTGGAATGTCTTGGATCAGCTGCAAACCTATGTAGACCTTTGGGCCTGCTTGAATAATGCATGTTTATTTTGTTGTAAATTTAAATGCATTGCAAATCACCCACATAACTTTGACGGGGAGGCATAAATATTCCAGAGACAAATGATCTAAATACTAATCTATAGAAATTCTTTAACTGAATTAACTTTTTAGCTTCTCTTTGAAGTCTCCATGTCAGTGAGAAAACAGGGTTGAAATACTTTTGTCCTCTGATTTTCCATTATGAGAGTAATGACCACAATGTTCCATGTCATTTAGTTGAACAAAATGCACTAATAAATGTACACAGTCATGAGCAGCTTAGAGAAAGTCCAGGAGATAAATTGAATGGATGGATAGCTAGGCAGTTACATAGATTTTGTTTGGGGTGGTCAAAGTGGGGCCCATGGGCCAGATGTGGTTCCCAAGGGCTATTTTTGTGGCCACCAGGGCCCCATGGGTCAAAATACCATGTCTGGCAACCCCCAGACACTCCCAGGATCAAAATTAATTTTAGCAATTTTTTTCAAAAAAAAAAATCTTGGCTCAGAATGCCCACAAATGTCCTACAAGGGGCCTAAGGGCCCCAAAACATGGTGAGAATTCTGAAGTTCCTCTTGGGCTAACACAGCCCCCTAGCCATCCATGTTTCAAAGCTGGGCAAAGTTTAGTCTGTGGGCTGCATGCAGCCCTAAGACCTCACTTTTGTGGTCCCTGGAGCCCCTCACCAGTGCTCCAAAGCCCCCAATCCCCAATTTTTTAAAAAGTTGGTATTATATTGCCCACAAAGTTTGCAGACCCCCCAATGCATGAAAACATGCCAGACCCACCACTGGAAGCACCCCACAACCCCTAATACCTTTAAATACCTCCATTTTTCCCTGTACCAGAATCCCTTTCAAAAATGGTGACAGGAAGTGATGCAACATCAGTTCTTTTGCCATTTTGAGTGGAACTACAGGGGAAGATGGAGCTTGCTGTGGGGAGAGTGTGGCCTGTGGGGGCAGATTGGCCTGTGGCCTCCATGAGTTCTCCACCCTGCTGTAGTTCATCTTCCATACATCACATGTGAGATTAATGCGATTTGTTGCTACATGGCTTGCATGGGAAGAGTTATTAGCACGCTGCACCCTTTGTTTTGATGAAAAAGCACAACTTTTACATAATGCTTATGCAAGTAGTGAACAATATACCAAGAATACATAAATAATATAACATGATTATTATTTTTTTTGTTCATGATGAATGTGCTTAACGAGGCTGCCAATTCTGAATAGGGTTTTGGAAATGAATAAGAATTAAGAAGGTAAATTAATTCCTAAGGGGAATCGCAACAGAACTCATTAGTTCCGCCATAAGAATACCTCAAAACTTTTAATTAGCGATATTTACTCTGAATGAATACCATTTGGCAGCTTTCTGCAGATTCTATAATCTCATTTAGGCCAAAAGTTTTCATATATTAGTGGCAACATCATTAATCTCACTGGAAATGCCCTCCAGTCTGACAATCCTGTAGTTGTGAGAAGATTTTCTCCAAAATTCTTTTTATCTGGGGAAAAATACTCTAACTCAATCAGACAACAGTCGTGAAAAGGACTGAGCAATTAGAGACATCACTCTCACAAATGGGCTACTGACATTAATGTGTTATTCTCATAATGAGCTCCTTTCTAATAGGACCTTCTCTCCTCTCTATCGTCCAAAAGAGTGAACGCTTCCCAAAGCTCCTCCTTGTTATTTGTGCAACAGTATACTTTTGGGTTGTTGAAGAATCTGGTGAGCCATTTCTATCTCATCAGGAGAGATTTGTGATGGGCAATACCTACCTGTTTCCTGATCCATCCATTTTTGTTACATCCTATGGCTCTTCCAAACAACTCAGGGCTGCATTTGTGGAGTCCCCCCCCCCCAGGAAAGGCCTAGAAATAAGGAATTATAAGAGTTTTGAGCATGAGGATCACTGACATGAAGATTTCATAAGGAGGATATGGATTTAACGTTGGGTCTTGCCCAAGGCATTTTGCTGCCTGAGGCTGAAAAGCAAATGCTCCCTCTCTCAACACACAGGCAAGTGAAGTACCCAAAGATACTCGTGTTATTTTAGAATCTGAGTTAGAAAATCCCAAAAGTGCTTCTTCCTCAAAGAAAAGAAAGTGTTCTGCTCTTTGATGGCTTCCAAAATCTGCCTCAGGCATACGCCTCACTCTTTTTAACAGTGGGGGCTGACTATGGTTACTACGAATTGTCAGAAGATTGTCCCTGAATTACAATTATCTCTGCTTAAATTTTATTTTCTCTCTATATTTTGTTATTTTTCTTTCCATTGTCCTTGCTTGTCATAGAAGGCATCCCTTCAGCAATGTTGCAAGCAGGGAAAAGAAGACATATATATTTAGCTAAATTAAATATATTTGAGAAATCAATAAATAATCACTTTCTACAGCAGACAAAATGCCTCACATTGGTATTCTATTAATGGCAGGGAAAAGATAGAGAGATTTTGTTCTCCAGTAATGAACATCCTAAGAAAGCTGCCTTGTGTGTTCTCACCTAATTTACGACAAGCTTATCTGGACACAGACTACAAATGAATCCAGGATATATTATTTATTCAACTAACTCAGTATGGGAGAATGTGAAAATGGTATAACCAAGCACTGGTGAACATTACTTGATACTGTACACCCCAGAAGTTGAAAGTCTGTAGGTTCTACATGTGTCAGTCAGGGCTAATGCTACTGCTGCAACATATAAGGAGCCCTGGTGGTGCAGCGGTTAAATGCTGGTACTGCAGCCACAATGTGGTGAGTTCGATCCTGCAGGGCTCCAGGTTGACTCAGCCTTCCATCCTTCCATCGGTTGGTAAAATGAGTACCCAGCTTGTTGGGGGCAGTTAGCTAAATATATGTAAGCCGCTTAGGGAGTGTTTAGCACTGATATGCAGTATAGAAATGTAACTGTTACTGCTATTGCTAAGATGCATAAGAAAAAAACTGGTATGAAAAATGGGAATAATGAATTGTTGCAGCAATGAAAAGTAGGTGCACTGGGAAACCCCAGCAGTACAGTGCTTTTGGATGAGCCAATTCCACTCTTCCTTTCAGAAGAGTATATATTACTGTTATTTCCTCAAAAGACACACTTTCTGTATCATCCTTTGCAGCTAATACATGTATTTGACATGTCTCAAATGCACTTCAGATATTAACATTGAGATACGATCTTCAGTTTTGCTGCTTCTTAGGACCAAAGGAGGAGCTGCTTAGCAGAATGTAAACTGCCACTTGATGTATGGTTTGAACGTAAGTCAACAGAGGAAGGTCAGCCCATCAATAGGGTGGATGTCAGTAACATGTTGTCCTGCTTTGTTCAGTGGAGTGTATTGTCGATGGTGCTCTCAGCCCGTGGGCTCTTTACAAAGGTGCTAGTTACTTTGATGTTTCACCTGAAGATTCAAATAATAGCAGGGATGGATGTAGGTGGAATATTCCCTTTGGATCTAAAATCAGGGAATGCAGACCTCACTAGGCTACTGCATACAGTTTCTGGGAACAACACAATCAGCAAATACCTATCTTAAGCGGCATGTTGGAACATATTCCTTGCCTATATACCTGGAAGGTAATGGGAAACTAGCAACTGGGTCTGAGCTTTATCAGAGGGAGATTAAGATTTAGATAGGCATGCACTGGCTCAACTGGGATCATCTGCTATTTGGCTTCTCTCCCAGAGCTGTCTTCTCAGCCTCTCCACTTGGCTGCAACAGAAGAAAAGATGAGGCAGCAAAGCCTGTCCAAACAGCTCAGACCAAAAACCATTTGCCTTCTCCCTAGAGGCTCTTTCAGTCAATCACCAAACACTTAAATTTGTGGCAGAGGTTGATCCCGCCCCCGTTCACCTCTTTTGTGTTCCATGCAGAAGAGTAAAGCCACATGGTATAGTGGTTTAAGTGCTGGATGAGGAGAGCAGGGTTCAAATCCCCGCTCAGTTATGGAAGCCCACTGAGCAACCATGGGCAAGTTGCTCTCTCTCAGCCTTACAGAAGGCAATTGCAGACTGCCTCTGAATAAATCCTGCCAAGAAATATTTAGTAGGAAACCCTTATAAGATCATCATAAATCAGAATTGACTTGAAGGCCAGTAACAATCTTTGAACAGAGTCTATGTTTTAAATTTTTGTTTATACAGTACAGTACCAATAAATCTATCTATCGATCTACATACATACCTACCTTCCTGCCTACCTATCTATTAACACTCATTGTTGTCATCATCCCTGAGTCCATAATTAAATCGTACCTGGAGAAAGGGGAAGAATAATCTCAACATTCATATGTTCCTGAATGTTTTGAAAGAGGAGGGAACAGTGGTTTCCCAGGTGGGATTTGAATGTAGTCTTCTTGATGGGGCTGCCCTTTGAGGTCATGGCAAGAATTATAATTTTTCCTTCATTTTCCTCAGACACATTGGCTAGAACTTTCATTTGCATCTGAGTTTGTCTGTATTTATACAAGTGCCAAACGTTTCTCTCCCTTTTTGTCCAAAGGAACATTTCTGAAATGGAAGGAAGGACCATGAATTAAATTCTTTAAATTTAATGTGGTTCCGTTGAAGACCTTCTGAGCTTTGAAGAGCTAAACAATGACATCCAAAGGTTAAAAGGAAAGGTGTATAAAACACAGAAGTCAACCAGTAGAACCAGTGAAGATGTTTTACTCAAAAAAGAGCCTCTCTCTCTCCTTCTCTCTCTCTCTCTCACACACAGAGGAAGAACAGCTTGTAGGTCTCAGCTTATCTAAACTAACCCAAGTTAAACACAGCAAACTTTGGAACAATTAATTATATAACTGATGATTGGAAAACCAGCAGGTGCTGTTATATAACAAATTGAGAAATACTAACTGCGTTATTGTGCTTGCCATAGATGAGCTGTTAAAAATTCTTTTGAATTTGGATAGATAAGCCCCTCTCCCCTAGCTTCCCACAACTATGTCAAGACACTGTAAATAAGACTGAGGGTGCTCACTGCTTCTAGATTGGCAGCATTAAGAGCTACCAAACCAAACCCCATGTGCTGCTATCCCATCTTTTTCTCCTTAATGGATTATTTTAATGGATTATTTTAAAAAAAGCATAAAGAAATCCAGGAAAATATAGGAGGGTTATAAGTGGAAGATGACATTGTTTCTGAACCATAAATACAATCCCGTGAGTGAGGCAGGGAAACTTTTACTGTAGAAGTCTAATCAGTTCCTCTGAACTGTAATTAACATTTGTTAGAGTTCAAAATAAGAGTGATTCTAGATGGAATGAGAGAGAAAGATATGAAAGATAAAAGTCCTGGAATGCCTAAAAATTCAGTATATAGGAGCCTATGGCCTAAAGGCACCGGATCCTGTTTCATCTTGGAAACTAAGCAGCGTCAGGATTATTTAGATGGGAGACAGCCAACAAATACCAGGTGCTGTAGGCTATATCTCAGAGGAAGGAACTGGTAAAGCCACCTCTGAGTATTCTTTGCCTAAGAAAACCCTGTAAAATTCATAGTGTTGCCATAAGTTGACAGGTGACTTAAAGTCACATACACATAGGAACTTCATTGTACTATGTTTCTGACAGGACAAGGTGTACCAATGTGTGTGGAATTTGGGGCCCTTTTACACTACAGTTATAGCACTATGGTCCCATGGCAACATCCTGTGGAAACCTGGGATTTGTAGTTTAGGGAGAAGCATTTAGAATTTTCACCCAGAGAGCTCTAATGCCTCATGAAACCACAAACCCCAGGATTTCATAGAATGTTTCCATAGCAGTTGAAGTTGAATCATAGTGCTATAATTGTGTAGTGTGAAAAGTATCTAAGTAGGAGGAAGCAACTGACTGGAAGATAAATTACTGACTCAGAGAGAAGGCACATATTAAGGAAACAGCTGATAGGAGGTGACAGTACAGAGGCAGAGAAGGGAGGACAGAGAGAGTTAGAAACTGAAGGCAAATTTGTTGAAGGAAGAGCAGATGAGGACAGGAAGAAACCCCCAAATTATTTTTGGTGCCATATTGAAATCAATTCCTTTTGATTGGCTAAACTGTGCGCTTACTAACAGTGTGGCCAGCTAGCTCCCCTTTAGGGTAGACTCATTAAACCCATCTGTACTCTTATTTCTTGCCTTTTCTGGTAAGATTCCTATTTCCCATCTTAAACTGAGGGACTGCTGCTAAACTGTTCCTTTCGTCCTAGAGCTGGGAAGATATTTTCTAGTCACTAATTTGTCTGTTGCTGGCTGAGTTATTCTTCTGTCTCATCTTGTCGTTGCTTTATGAACTTTGTCAGATTTGAGGGGTTTTCCAAGAAGTTGTTCATTGTGTTCACTGAGATGTATGCATTTTGTTTGTCACACCTTTGGAGTATGGAGTACAGTGTGGTTGGAGATTTGACGTGCCCCTCTGCAAAGTTTTATTAGGACTTCAGGAGTGCCCCACTGGTCACACCCCCTCCCACCCCAGTCAGCTTCCCATCTGGTCCTTCCTTGTCATCTAAGCTTCTATGGCAAATCTGATCTTCTCCTCCCCTCAACTTCTATGGTTATCTGGTCCCCTTCCTCCCCTTCCTGAGCAAGTTTGACAGGTTGTTGTGGGACAGCCAACAGCACGAAATGGATGCTTCAAAGAGGCTGGCCTAAGTGAGATTATGACTGGTTGTTGATTTTGTTATGTGCCTTCAAGTCATTTCAGAATTATGGTAACTTTCTGGCAAACCTGTCTCCATTTTTTCTTGACAAGAGCCTCTGAGGCTGGGAAAGTGTGATTCAACTAAGGTTACTCAATGGGCTTCCATGTTTGAACAGGGATTTGAACACTTGATTCCAAGAGTCCAACACCCAAGGCACTACACCTTGCTGGCTCTCCACCACACTGGTTCTCATTCTGCTTGGGCTGCTATGGTGTTGTTGGGGATTGAACTTACGAGTAATTATCTCTGAAAGCAGGAGAACTGAGCTGAGTTGTTCTGCAGTGGCCAGCACCATTTTTACCTCAAATGCCTCTGTTCCCCAATTTACCGTCACTGTACTGAGGGCAGGGCTCAGAGTCTTTGAGGAAAGATTGTAACCATCCAGGCCAGTAGTTTTCTTTTCACTGCTGGGCTTGAAATATTCCCTTGTGTCTTCCCCTGTGCATTCTTCAATGCTCACAACCTTTGTATTTGCATGACCATGCCAGATGCTAACATTAGAGTTGGGAGTGGGAGGAGAGAAGAGTTTGACAAACTGAGATCAGGCTTACTTATGGTGAGTTAACCATTTGTAACTTGAAAAGTCGGTCAGGATTCGAGAAAGGTTTAGGGTATTTCAAAGGGGCTTCGATTCCTATGCCCCTTTGGAACAGTTCTAAGTTTCCATGTAAACTCACTATTTCATTAAATGAAATAATAAAAAATGTGGTGAATAAAATGAGAAGGAGAAAGAGAATAACCAACCATACTCTTTCTTTTAAATGTTATCTTTACTCTAGTTAGGAAGTGTTATGGCTTGCGGCCCGGTTTGTTTAATCACAAAGCAACATTGAATCAGTCTAGAGTGCTAGCTCATATCTATCTTACAGGAGATGTACTTGGGTATCTATTTAACCTTAACCTTATTCATCAGTTATAAGATATGGAAGACTCACCAGACATGAGGCGAATATGAGTATCCTAAGTAGCTGTACATCCTGGAATGATGCACTGCCTGTCCCGGCTCAACATCTGCATGTACAGCATAAACATCTTAACATCTTAAGGCAGCATGGACAACTGTGGCTGTCTAGTGGTTTGGGAATTGCATTTACCATGATCCCTCAACACTGGTTATCTTAGCTAGGGAAAGAAAATGCTTTAGAGATGAGCCATTGCTTTAGAAAGTTTACATAGATGTCTTAACAGTTCTGATCTTCGTACCCTTATATCTTTTCTGCTGTCCCATTTCTTAATCATTTCAGAATCTTTTAAAAAATGACTCTTGGAAGCAGTGTTATCAATTTTATATATTTAAATTATTTATTAGCTAGTCTTCAACAAAATTCTCAGAGGAATTAAAACCAAGCAATAAAACAGTGATATAAAACACAACGGTTGGATTCAGTAATACTCCTACTTGAGTCATTAATAAAATACTGTTGATTTCAAGGGATATGGCTAAGTCTGGATCCAACCTGAGAAGAATGTGAAAGCACAGAAAAATACAGTACCAAGATAAAAGCAACACCGATGCATCAAAGCATTTAAAATTCTTTGGCAAATAAGGAATAAATGATACAAAAAAAACAGTCTTTTCCAGAATTTGTTCTTATTGTTATTGTTTTCATGCCTTCAAATCATTTCTGACTTATGGCAACTCTAATGCAAACCTACTATAAGATTTTCTTGACAATATATGTTCAGAGAGAAATTGCCTTTGCCTTTCTCTGAGGCTGAAAGAGTGTGACTTGCCCAAGGTCATCCAGTGGGTTTTCATGGATAAACGGGAATTTGAACTTTGGTCTCCAGAGTTATAGTCCAATGCTCAAGCCACTATACCAATATCCCTCCTTATTACAGATTTATTAATCTGTCTATTTTTTAGTAGCAGATGGTTAACCTGAGCTATTATGTGAAGGTAATTTCAAGGTTGTTCTATTGGCAGTACTTGTCTAGGTGCTGGAAATTTTAAAAATACTGCGGCAGCTGAGCCCTTTAAGTGATGTCATTTAAAGCAGGATTGCTGAGTTCTTCTTAATAGTCTAGATCAGGTTTCTGCTGCCTTCACAAGAATCGAATACCTTCCTTTTGCAAAGGTAAAAGAGTAAAAGTAAAACACATTTTATTTACAGATCTCAGCAATAAATGGAAGACTATACTGTGAGTATGTATTTCTGAATCATCAGAATGTTATAAATATCTATACCCCAATCAATCAATCAATCAATCAATCAATCCATCAATCAGGCATCGCTTTTGGAATCTTGTTCTTTCTTCAGAACATACATTAAGAGGCACTGGCTCAGGAACAAAAACAACTGTTTGTCTTGTGGGACTAACCTGTTTGCCTTAAAGACTAGCATTTTACCATAAGGTTTTATGGATAGGGACCACCTAGTCACGTGCATTATGTTATTCTAAGTGGATAGTTCTATATACAAATGGGTGAACTGTAAAAAGAAATGTCAGAGGAAATGAAATTTGAAGTTCCAAAGTGAGGGCAGACAGATGGCAGATTCTGGTCAACTACTGGCCCAGTGATGCTGTTTGGTTGCAAAGTATGGTAGGATCAGAGCTGACTATGGTTTTTAATATAGCAAGGTGGTACAAGTATATCTCAGTGAACATAATAGATGTGTTCCTGGGTGTTAGTTCTTTAACAGAAAATTTATTACCACAGACAAGAATAACATGGAAATAATGGGAATAAGTTCCTATACCACAAAAAGGAGCAATTCCACAAGTTATATCAAATGTTTTATTCACAACTTACAATATGCAGTTGTGAAATGAAACAACGAGGACAGGCAAGTCTTGCATAAGTCAACAACAACAACAAAAAGGAATCTTTTAGAGACGTCTTGAAAGCTTCGTCCAAAATGTATCAGAGGATTTCACCAGCCTCCACCCTTTGTATCATTTCCATTTTGACAGCCAAATGTAGATCTATTTTTAACATCCTAGGCATAGGTAAGTGAGTCAGGCTTAGCAGCTTTCCCCTTCTCACGCATGCTCAGCAAGGCATTCTGGAGGCAGCTTCATGTAGTGTAGCCTACCTAACTAAATAATCCCTTTACCAGCTCAAGCTTTACTGCAGACACGTTGCTCCAACTTAACACTAAAAGTCTGGGTTTTTTTAGTTCTCCTTTACCATCCTTGCAATAATAATAACAACATTTATTTATAATCCCCTTTACACCAAAGGGCGGAACAATGACATATACAATCAGGGACAAAGACATTAAAAACAGAAGGCCACAGCAATACATGGTATGATCCCCAACACCCCAGCAGTCACTACTCAGCTCCTTAAACACATCTCAGTGACTTAAGGTGGAGAGTCAAAGAAGAACATCTTCAACCATTTACGAAAATGGGTGAGATCCTCCTCCAGCCAGAGGTCCAAAGGAAGACTGTTCCACAAATGCAGAGCCAGATCTTGAAAGGCTCACAGCCAATGCCGATGCTGTTAAAAAAAGTCTAGCTAGACAAAGGAAGCGGGGAAGAGGCAGCACAGGTATAAAAAGCCTTTGTGAAAAGGAGCTTCACAGTCTTTGTTAATTGAAACATGCCTATAGTTATCTTCTTAACCAAGAATATCCAATCTTCATCACTTAATTACTATTTGTTGAGCCTTAATTAGTAAGAGACAGAGTGCGTAGCTTTGATAATTTTGTACAGTTAAAATAACTTCAACCAAAGGTGTTATTAAAAACAAGAATGGAAGAAGACAAAGTGCTTTGTTGAGTCAAATGTCTATCTAGTCCAGCATGCTGTTCTCATAACAAGCAACCAGATGCTAATGGAAAGCACACAAGCAGGAACAAGCACAATAGCACTCTCCTGTTCTTGCGTCCTGTTCTCACTTGGCAGTAAGAGGCAAGCTGCTTCTGTGCTTAATGTATACAGTAGCATCATGACCATCTGCCACTGACAGCCCTACCCCTCATGAGTTTGCTAACTCACTATTAAAATTATCCAGGCTGGCAGCATAATTATATCATGTAGCAGCAAATTCCACAGCTTAATTATGCACTGGATGAATACTAGGATCTCAGAGTTAGGTGGTACTGCAAGGGCTTTCCAGTCCAAACCCCTGCAGGAATGCCCAACTAATGCACTTCTGAAAGATGTGCATCCAGACTTTGTTTAAAAAACTCCCAACTAACTCTCTCCAAGGCAGTCTATTTTACCATAACTGTTCTTACAGTCAAGAGGTTTTTTTTCAAATATCCAGGTGGATTCTTTTTTTCCTTGTCACTTGAAACCATTGGCTTGTGCTCTAGTCTCTGGAGGTGCAGAAAACAATTCCATTTTCTACATAATGTCCCTTCAGATAATTAAAGATAAATATCATGTCAGCTTCTCACTTTGCTCTCCAAGCCAAACATACCCAGCTCCCAAACTCAGCCCTCATAAAACTTGGTTACCAGAGCTTTGATCATCCCTCTCTGGACATGTCAATATCCTCTTTGAACTTATAGAGGCCAGTGCTGCACATAGATTTCCAGGTGTGGTCTGACTAAAAGAGAATAAAGTGGCACCACTACTTCTCTTGATCTGGAGATGCAGCCTAGAATTGCAATGGCCTTTTTGGCCACCAGATCACACCACTGACTCATGTTTAGCTAGTGGTCTATTGAGCCCCCCAGATCCTTTTTGCATGTACTGCTTTCAACCCAAGTGTCACCCACCCTGTATTTTTCCATTTCATTTTTCTGATCTAGAGGTATTACCTTACATATATCCCTGTTCAGATTCATTTTGTTAGTTTTGGCTGAACTCTCTAATCTTTCCAGGTCACTTTGAATTCTGATCTTGCTCTCTGTGGTATTCATTACCCTCCCCTATTTAGTGTCATCTGCACATGCCTTCTATTCCATCATCCAAGTCATTTACAAAGATGTTGAACCAACACCAAGCCTAGGACAAGAACCCTGAATCCTACTAGTCACTTCTCTCCAGGGTGAAGAGCGACCATTTGCGAGCACTCTTTGCCTTTGGTCAGTTACCAGTCCACCTAACAGTAGCACTGTCCAGTTCACAGCAAAACAGCTTGCCTATAAGAATATAATGGGAGACCTTGTGAAAGGCCTTACAGAAATAAAGATATGCAAAGGCTGTAGCACTTCTCAGATCTATGAAGCCTGTAATTATATCAGAAAGAGGGAAGATGAGGAAAGAGATTCCTTTGTAAAGAAATCTGCAGCAGTTTCATTGCATGATTCTGGGTTTAATGGTTATGAGAGAATGAGAAAAACCTCTTCCTCATCAAGTTCTCCACACTATATATAATTGTATAGATCTCTATTATGTCCCTCAGTTACGGATTTTTCCCAGTTGGGGAGTTGCTCTACCTTCTTCAACAATTTTTACCCTTCTCTGCACCGCTTCCAGCTCTATAATATTCTTTTTGAGATGCAGTGTTTACTGTACACAGTATTGTAAGTGTGGTTACACTTTAGATCTGTTTAAAGGCATTACAGGTGGCCCTTCACATTTGCTAGGGTAAGGGCCACAGGAACCTCCCCAAAAGTGGAAAAACCACAAATATCAAACTGTGCAGATGTATCTGTGGGAAAGGGACTGAGGTATGGTGGGGAAAGTGGGCACCTGGGCTCCAAACAAGGTCAGAGGAAGGTGAGGGAAAGGTGATGGGTTGACATGGTGGCTCTGTACTTCCTCTCTCACACCCATCTCCTTCCTTGGGTGTGAGGGGGCATCGGGAGTGGGGGTGCAGTGCTGAGAGACTGGGCTGTGAGCCGTCCTTAGCTGGTCAGGCAGTGGCTAGTGGATGAGGAAGAGGACCAGAGGCAGGTTTTTGAAGGGCCATGTGGGCTGATTGGAGCCACCAAGAGAAAGTTTCTTCCAGAAAAGAAGCACCTGAGGTGTGTAGGGGAGGCAGGGGTTGGAGAAACTTGCAAATAATCAAATCCCTGAAAGTGAAACCTGCAAGTGTGGAGGGCCAACCATATAACTTTGGCAATTTAATTTTATTTTTAATGGTTGACAATATATTGCCTGCTTTGTTTCCCCAGGAGCTATACTCTGGATTAACATTTTAAATACCACGATCCCAAATAATTTGGCATCATCAGCACCTCACTGCTCACTCCTCCCTTCAGATCATAAAAGCACACCAGTCCCAACACAAATCTTTGGGAGACTCAAGTCATTACTTGGAAAAAAAAAGTTCTCTTTCCTGAGAACTGTCCACTTATTCTTACATTCCCTTGTTTTAAGCATTTGCTCTTGTCCCATGATTGTTAAATATGCTCAGGAGCTCCTTGGCAAATGAGTTTATTAACAGCCTTTTGAAAATCCAAGTCAATAACGTCCTGCAGATCAGCCATACCCATGTGTGAAGAAATCTCAAAAGCTAAGAGATTCAGTTTACTTTGCAGAAACCATGTTTGATTCCTTTCCAACCTGACTTGTCCTTCCCTGAACCTCTATTTCAGTGACATTATCTATCAGTCACCCAAAGCAAGATTGCAACTTCCTCCATCCTGCTAGTGCAATTTTTACAAATGCCAGGTTAGCTATTTTCCATTTTTGTGGTGCAGAAGTCAGTCTTAAGGGTATGTTATGCATTTCCTTGTAAAGGGTATCTGATTGTATTTTTCATCATTTTTGAGATTTCTTAGCTGACATTTCAAGATTTAGGTCATTTCCGCACTGGCCTGTTATAGTGCTATTATTCCACTTTCAACATCCTGTGGCATCCTGCAAACCCCAGGATTCCATAGGATGTTGAAAGTGGAATAATAGCACTATGGCCATTTCCTCACTGGCCTGTTGTAGCGCGGTGATTCCACTTTCAACATCCTCTGGAATCCGCCAGTCGGCCCCTCCCGAAACTGCAAACCCCAGGATTCCAGAGGATGTTGAAAGTGGAATCACCGCGCTACAACAGGCCAGTGCGGAAATGGCCTTCATTTCAACTGGTGCTGGTTTCCTTTCTCCTTGCCTTCACACTGTACGTTTCCTTCCCACGTATTGACTTTGTCTTATCAGGGTTTTTAAATACTGCGTCTGTGTTTGCGCTGGAATGTATATATGTAGGTTTTGTTTTGTTTTGAAAAGATGATTACAAAGAAAACAGAAGATAATGAAAGGAGGAGGAAAAATAGGTGGCTTCGTATTTTCTGTCAGTTTAGAAAATAATAGCAACAGTTAATAGAATTAGCTAAGTCAACGTTGACGCAGCTCCTCAGCCACGGCCACAGCAGCACGGGTAACGCAACCGGCGGTTTCTCACCCTCCTCCCTGAGACCCGAGGAAAGCAGAAGCTTTCCTGAAGAAAGTTGGCCAGAAACAACGGCGGCGACGGAAAGAGCGGCAGCAACAAACAGGCTTGGGGCTCGTTGCTATGGCAGCCGCTCCGCCCACCGCCGCCTGCCGCCCTGCTGGGTGCCCGCCAGAGCCAATAGGGAGGGAAGAGGCGCCGGTTCCGAGGGCGAGGGGGCGGGCCGGGCCCGGGGGAGGGCGGCTTCTAGAGCCCGTCGCCGGGGAGGCCCCAACGGAATCATCTCGACCGGAGAACCGGGGCTGGGAGAGGAGGAGCAGCGCCTCGCAAGCCGGAGCCATGTTCGGTGGGCTGTCCAGGGTTTTCGAGGAAGACCCTTTCTTTCGGTGAGGGGAGAGCGCGGCGCCCAGGCTGAGGGAGGGCGCCGGGGTGGGTCGGCGAGGAGAAGCTGCGGGCTCGGCCGGCGCGCGAAGCGGGGTCACCCCGTCAGAGGAGTTTAGGAGAGGGACGGGACCGATGGGCCCGCGGGGCGCCTCGCTCCGCCGCCGCCGCCGCGGGGTGGGGGGCTGCCCTTGCGTGCCTTTAAGTCGCCTGTCGACTTACGGAGACGCCCTGAATTTCTCAGGCAAGGAGTGTTCAGGGGTGCTTTTGCCCCTTCCTTTCCCTGAAACAAAGCCTGCAGCGCCAGTAGTCGTTGGCGTTCCCCACCCAAGTACTACCCAGGGCTGGCCCTCTTTAGCTTGCGAACATCAGACCGCATCTCCTGCTTTTAGGAGTTGTTACGGGTAGTTGTTCCAAACAGGGGCCATTTCCGCACTAGCCTGTTATAGCGCTATTATTCCACTTTCGACATCCTATGGAATCCTGGGGTCCATAGGATGTCGAAAGTGGAATAAAAGCGCTATAACAGGCTAGTGCGGAAATGGCCAGGGATTAGAGTAGCGCATTCCTTTCGACGGATTTTCGGTCGCTTCCACTCTTCGTTGCCTACTGAATAGTTTCTATTCCTGCTGCTGCTCCTACTACTACCACTTATTATTATGCCAGAGGGGTAACCGTGTTAGTCGGGATTTGCGAAGAGCAATTTCCAACTTAAAAAAAAACACATTTTTTTTATTATGGCGTAAACTTGGCTTGAATAGAGGCCACTGCATCAGCTCTGTGAAGTTTTCTTCTCCTGTGGGAAGACAAGTGGCCAGAGGATGACCCCACAGTTTGACCTGACTGCAGAGGATTCCTCTGATGCAGGAGTTTCTAGTCTGCTGCAAGGAAAAGAGGTTTTATTGTTGGGGTTGCCCGTGAGGCTCTTTGCTGGTTGTGTAATATCATTAGTGCATGCTCACTGGCTCCAGCAAAATCTGCCGGGGCAAACTACCTTTCTGGCACCTTCCTAGTCCTGTGGAGCTGTGCCACGGGCATCTTTCTGAGGAACGGTTGACGTTGGCACTTGCTGCAACATGCCTTTGGCTTCCTTCTAAGCTCTTTGCACTGCACCAGCGCTGAGTGCACAGGCTAACCTTGGTGCAGTTCAGTTCTAAAGCCTAGCCAAAATAAAAGGTTTCCGAGGTACTGAAGGTGGCACCAAAGCACAAACATACTTACCCTTGTTTCTGACAAGATGTTACTTTATTTCATGTGTGCTAAAATAGTAGCTTTTCAGACCTAGGTGGAAGCTAGAAAAAATTAGAGAACCAGTGGGTTTCCTTAAAACAGCTTATTTTTGCATATTGGGTAAATGCCAAAACCTTTAGTTTTCTTTAGTCTTCTCTCTTACAGTAGGAAACCAGTGTAATGTAGTGCTTTGAGCATTGGATTATGACCCCAGAGACCAGAGTTCAGTTCCCTGCTCTGCCATGGAAACTCACTGGGTGACCTTGAGGGCATCACACACTCTCAGCCCTCAGAAAACCCCATGATAGGTTCACGTTAGGGTCAGCATAAGTCAGAAACAATTTGAAAGTACAAAAAAACAACAATCACAGTAGAAGAGGGGAAGGGAGGAGGAAACTTACTAGAAAGTAAATGTATTTATTTCTTTTGTACAAATTTATTTATTTATTTTGTACAAACATAAAATTGTGCTTCCCTTTCTGTGTACTCCTTACTTGAGAGTTCGAGCAGAGCTTCCTCTCATATAATCATGCATAGGTTCAGGCTGCAAACATAGTTTTTTGAATATGAATTATATTTACATTTACTGGAAAGTAGGTTCCAGTGACCTGTCCACATTAGTGAACATTGCCAAATCTTACTTTTTTGAGGAAGATAATCTTAAATTTAAAAGGATTGTTTTACTACACAATATAACAATATTAGCAAATACTGTACTTACAACTAGACAATACCATACCTTTATGCTGTTTCTTATATTAATTATTTATATACAACCCTGAGAAAATTTCATTATGTCAGACATTAGAGGTATAAGGTCCCTTTTTGCTGGTCTTTTATTTCCTTTTCAAACCTAGGATAAGTTTTACAATCTGTATTTGATTTAGCATTTGCTTGAAAAGTGTCCAGGCAAGAGATACTTACATGGCTTTATGGACAAGTTTCATGCTTGTCTGTGTACTTGGCTGTTGCCATCCTATGTTTGATTATTAATCAAAATTAGGTCTAACCTTTTCTTAGTAGCTTTACACCCATGTGTGTTTGTGTTTTAGTGAACTGCTATAAGTAGTACACACCCTGTCTAGTCTGATTCCCTTAAGCTAAAATTATGCTTGCTCACAAATCCTTTGAAATCAGAAAGGAATTTCTTGCTGATCTTATGCAGTGTCAGCAGCTGTTCAGGCTGCTCTTTTGACAAGGTTTTTAACTCTTACATTGCCTCCCACTTTATTGAAATCTAGTGGCATTGCTCTAAGAGCATACACACACAGTTTCATTGCATTTAGTCTTCCAGTTTTGTCTTCTTTATCATTGTGTAAAAGTTTGGAAGTGATTTGCTTTTTCTTTAGAAATACAATACAATTGAAGCAAAAGGACAGTTTTGTAGGGCAATAGTCAGTTAACCCCTCCCACCAATGAATTGGCTTCTGCCAGGAGAACAGGAAGAGGGTAATTCCTTCTCCTCATAGACTTTTAGAACCCTCCTGATATGTTCTGTTAGGTTGTGGGAGCCTTTGGAGAAGGTTTGGGGGCCTGTGGTGTGGTGGGAAAAAGAAGAGAGGAAAGTCTGTTGTGCAGGCAGAAGTTCACTCACACAATTTTGGGTTTCTCCCACGGCAGAATTGCAAAATCAGGACCAAAGTGTTCTTTTTTTTAACTCCTTATTTGAAGAACAATACAAAGTAAAA
Organism: Iguana delicatissima; assembly: GCA_948472985.1. Lineage (NCBI taxonomy): Eukaryota > Metazoa > Chordata > Lepidosauria > Squamata > Iguanidae > Iguana > Iguana delicatissima. Next base: position 404,708 of record CAOKZL010000850.1, read on the forward strand.
AAGGTACAACGACAATACAAAGTGAAAAAAGGGTACAACAAAAATCACTCCCATGGGGTATTCAGCCAGAGTTTTGAACCGCATGAGAGCCCCAGTGTACATATGGTGTGTCATTCATAAAATCAACGAAAGAGTGCCTCAAAGTGTTCTAAACCATAAATTATACTGCAGGTAATTCCTTGTTAGTCGTCCTTTTTTTTGGTGTGTCATAATTTAAGAAGAGTTAAGCTAGACAATGCATAGTAATCATCTCCTGTAGGACTGTGGGGAAAATTGTGGTTGCTTTGACTTTGAATTCTCTGTTCATATTGGAAGTGAAAGTCCATTGCATACATTGCAAACTTTTCATGTCCAAAGCCCAAATGTATATGTGAAAGAATGTCTGCTAATAGACTCCATGCTATTATATGTGAAGAAAAGAAAACTGTTAGAACAATTTATAACAATTCCCAATGTGAACAGGAGTTTGCAAAGGTGAGTTGCTCTGTGAAGAACTGGCAACATCATGGCAGTGTGTTAAATGAGAATTCCTTCCAGTGGATCCGGTGTAGTATGGAAGCAAGGAAACTAAGTAGTGAACCAGAAAATCCGCGATACAACTTCTACCGTTCACATGAACTCCTTTTCTAAAGTTCACAACAGTCATGAGAATTGTAAAATGAACAAACCAACATGCATACCTTGAGTGACTTAGAGTATTGTAATGAATACATCTGAGACAAAGCATAAATAATTTCTTAGTAATTTCTGTGGTGTTTTGTAACTGCTCTGGTGTGCTATCAGTCATAGTGAAGAAGAAAATCTGTTCATAAAGTAAATGTCCCTGAGTGGAGCATCAAAATTATCTTGTATAGTATAATGCATAGTATTTTCATATAATAATATATGTGCTCCTTAGAATATTTTCAGGGTACTCTAGTTACAAAAAAATTGTGATATACTGTATTCATGCTGTCTATACTTCGACATTATAGTAAACCATGGTTTATTATGATGGGAATGAGTCTAGCCTCCCTTCACCCAAGTTTGTCCTCTCCCCCCGCTTTTCTGCTTTTGTGTAGCAGGCAGTTGGAATTCAGACACTTTGAGTTTCATTTTTATTAACTGCAACTGTGTCATCCAAACTCAACAGATTGTGGTTACCCTTAAGTATGGATTGACAGAAGTTAGTTTCATACGCCAGTATCAAACCATTGTTTGTTTTAAATCAGATGTTGTTGGACAGCAGCTCTTTTGATACTTTACTAAGTATGCTGGCTTGAACAACAGTCCCAATAGCATCTGGAGGGTAACACATTCCCCACCTGTTTTAAACATCTTGTCAGACTTGAGCAACACAAAGCCACAGGCAGGGCATAAACACCTACCTCTGCTAGAGGAGGAGGAAGAGTGTGTGAGCCTGGAGTAAGAGTTGGTCCATTCTCATGATGATAAACTGCTGTTTATTATTGAACATGGCTGTTGGCCATATTCACATGCCATTTTAAGTCTGAAAACCTTATTTTTTAAAAAAGTGTGTGCTTGTACGTGGAGTCTTTTCATCCCATCTTTGCTCCTCCCATCCATTGATAAACATAGCAAGCAGAGATAGGTTAGTAAAGGTAAGTTTTCAGTGTCTAATTTGTTCAATGGGATGTGAGCAAAGTAGGAATGGACAGGCTGCATGCGCTGCCGTGCAGCTCATGCACAGTACAGTTTAATAAATCTGGGTTTGTAGCCTAAGGTTGTGCTACTCAAATTGTGGTCCATGGACTAGTACTGGTCCATAAGCCATTAGCTGCCATTCTCTGGAATTTCTTTTTCCAGTGGAGAAAGAAAGAATTGTAGCCAAAGGGCACAGTTATAGTGTTGGTCCCAGGCACAATGGCGAAAAGAACGCTCCTACATCAGATAAGTTGAGGAACACTAGCCCAAGTTAACGTGTGAAAGTTGCCATTACCATCTTCAGTTGGTTACATGTTTATATTTTTAAGAAAGGGGATGAAAAAAACTGCATTTGTCTCTTCAAATAGCCACAGTAGTTGACAGCTGTCTGGTGCAGGAGCTGTTCAGAGTAAAAATCAAATTTTATTTCTCACTTATTGTAGATACTACAAGCTGAATCCTACAAGCAGAGGACTATTTCACCGTATGATTAACTTCTAAAATAGTACAGTAACATGAAAACTCTCCTTGCCTCAGAAGGAGAGATCTTGAACTGGCAAGCCAAAAATACTGTCTAGGATAAAATTGGTTTTATAAATGTCTCCCTGACTGTGCAGCTGTTCCTGGGAAGCTCTAGTACATCTCATACTCTTTCCTGGTCCTGCCAAGTATTTTTCCTGAATATCACAGACAGGTGCAGAAGCAATTTCCTTTCTGTGCAAGGGAGTCCTGTGCATTTAGATTGCCAAAGAGTGGCCTGGGATGGTTTGGTTTTTTTTTTTTGTACAGTCTTCTCCTATGACTGCTATCTTGTACCAAATCAGCTGTTCTAATTAGACTTTCCTGGAAAACATCAATAGTGCACACTAAGTTGTTCTCAAGGAGCAAACATATAACAGAGACAAGCATAGCAAAATAGCTGCTGGTTTTTTTTTTGTTTTTTGTTTTTTTGAAATGATGTGTATATAGGTGTCAAGGATAAACTGAGAGTCCTGTAATGAATCAGCTTGTTCTAATAAAGTTTTTTGCAGAAATACAAATCATGGAAATTAAGCTCTTTTCAAAGAAAAAGCAATTTATAGGAGAAAAAATGCAGCAGAATGACTGCCGTTTCCCTTGTATAATGTTGTTTGTTCCAGTGCCAGTATGTGCTATTATGGCCATTTCCAGACTGCATACCAGAATGCACCATATAAGCTAAGTGTATGATAAGTAGTATGTGAAAAGAAATAAATGAATGGCTTGTAAAGCTCTAAACACTTTTTAGCCTGGTTGGGTTTTGTTTTTGTTTATATTGTGGTTAGTAATTCTGCTGTTCTGTCTGCATCTGGAGTGACTGAATGAGCTCATCACATCTGGGCTCTGAGGATGAATTCTGAGTCTGTGTCTTCACATGAATTTGTATTCTGAGTGCGTTATATTGTTCATTGTTGTGCTCAAAAGATTGGGAGGCAGTCCCGATCTTTCTGTTATAACAATGAACAATGTATGAATTTTAACTCAGGAAAAAAGCATGGCTTGATTATTGGAAATCTGGTAAACCGTAGTAGCCACTTCTGTTAAATCTTATAATTTAGAAGTTTTCTAAATGTATGTTTAGATATGAGCTGTCTTTTCTCCCCTCTCAATATCATTTTTAGGGACCCGTTTGCTGCACATAGTGAACATGTTCGTCGTTTCTTTTCTGAACCTTTTGGGCATGATCCATTTCTTGCTATTAAAGATGGTGGAGAAAGAAGTATAGGTCACAGAGGACGTCCAGACTCGCAGGTTGCTTTAAGGGACAATCACAAGGTATGCCTTCTCTTTGTTTTGCAGAAGATATCATAACTTGTAATTAGTGGCAAGATATAATGTTTCGCATTTGTGCTCTTTTAGTTGCCACTCTCCTGATCATTTACTAGGTAAGTTAATCTACTTCAGATACATTGTGGTTTCTCACAGGCAAATCAAGAGTAATTACGTTTAAGTTTGTTTGTTAGGATTTAAATGATAGAACAAAAAGACTAAATAAGGGTTTTGTTTTTTGTGTAATTCTGTCTTTTCTAAGAGAGAGCATATTTTGATCAATTTACATCTATACTGCTGTATTTGATGTAGTGAACTAGCGCCACAGCCTACCACCATCCTGATGAATTTGTACTATATCTCATCCGAGTCTGCAGTCCTGTAGCACATAGTTTGGAATAACACCTGTTGAATTCACTGGGGATTACATCTAAGTAGACATAGAGAAGATTGCCTTATAAATCACTGATTTGCTGACACAACAAATTCTACAAACTATAAAGAAGATAAAGTAAATTGGTAGGAAGCCTAATAGACATACCATCTTCATACATGAAACTGCAATAGTTTGGGGTTTTTTTAATACGTGAATTGATGTGTTAGATATGCACTTGTGCAGTGAAAAATCAATATTTTCTAATGCAGAATATTGTGAAAACTTGGCTTCTGGGTTTTGGAAGTCTGTACACATTTAATCAATTCATTTACACAACTGAGCCTCAGGAATTTGTTTTGAAGCATAATACATCCACATTGGACTATGCAGTTGTGCCATAATCAGTAGTCTAGACATCTGGAATGGATGCTTTCATTTATATAGCACTAGCAGAAACCATCACCTACTAATCTGTAACTGCCAGATCTTTTTTCCTCTTGTGCTTATCTTCTGTTTTCAACAACTTTCAAACAGAAATAGAGTTGGGTTGATTTCAGATCTGTTTCTGTGAATATGAGCAGTATTGGGCTTTAAGGCACATATTTAATCTAATGTGAAGAGCTTATTGTGCAGGTGAACTTCATAACCTTTTGTGAATGAAAAGCCTGGAAGCTTGTACTTGACAAAGAGGAGAATGAATGAATTGCCTGTAGCATGTTATAGACATCTGTATGTGTACTTCTTCAACTTCCTTTCCTTTAATTATATTCTCACCTGTTAAGTTTAGAAGCTACTCATTTTTGTTTAAGCAAAGCTGGAGCAACATGTGCACTTTGTTCTGGCTCTCAGTGTCTATTATTTAAAAAGACAGCAAGCCCAAAGCAATTGCTCCTCAGATACATTGTAGATCAACATAAGTAGATTGAAATTTAGTAAACTACCTTGTATCATATGTGTAACTCACTGGGGAATACGGGAGGGAAAATATTTTTGACAATTGAGTTCTATATCTTAAGCAGAAATTTGGGGTCACTCTGGTGAACTGGTAAGTGCCCAGTATATGATCCTTAACAGCATTTTGGGTTTTTCTCAGCGTACATATGCATTTTCCCTTTCATATGAAACTGCTGTATTTTGATTGTTACTCTTCTGTTGGTTGAAAGTAGACAAACTGTCTGTACTATGAAGTTACAGCCAGTTAATCCCGCCCACTGACAGAATAGCTGGGAATGCTGTAAAACGATTGCTTTTCCCCTTTGCACTCTTAGATTCTGTTCCAGCAGGTTGGGGACCTGCAGCAGATTTGGTTAAGAGCAGATTTGGTAGAAGGGCTGCATAGTGGAGGAGAAGGTAGAAATAGCAGTTGCACCCATGGGTGAATTTTAGTTTTTCCGTGTTCTTGAAATGATAGTTCTTATAGCTTATTACCTGACATTGAACACCTTGTCCAATCATGCATTTTTTTCATGGGTCTGCTTTTTTAGTGATTAATTGGCAATGGCAAAAAAGAGAGATTTGAAAACAGATAATGAAGACAATCTATATGCTTTCAAACATCAGACCAACCCACAGGTATTATATGATTAAATTCCATCACGGCTGAGAGCTGTGTTAGAAGTAGTTTATGATGAGAACAGTGAACCTTTTGTGATGCCAACAGCCTTATTGGAATGTGCCTATAGGTAATGCCTTTAATTTAAAATTCTGCATTTGTAAGGAGGGGGTGGTGGAGGATTTACCTCTCTTCCTTTTTACTTATCTTAATTTAATTTTTTGGCAACTTGTTTATTAAGTTGATCCATAAAGAGGAGCAATGCAGATGTCTGGATCAGGTTCTTGGAATCATTGTGTGCTATTCCACTCAAGAAAAAATAAAGTGCAATTAACTGTTATTAACAGTGCCCTATTTATTTTTTTGCTGCAGGCTGTGCATATAAAATTATATACATGTGGTTGTTTTGATGATGAATGTATGCATGTTCAACACTGTATATTGAATATACAATGATGTTTTAATGGTCTCAATGAATAAGCTTTGTATGTATTTTTTTCAGGCATCTATTTTCTGTTATGGTAATGTGTGTGGTGCAGACATGATTAATACTTCATGAAATCAAGTGCAAGCATAAACACTGGATTTGGGCTGTAGTTTATATCCAGAGAGGCTTTTTCAGAAGCTGAAAAAAATTCCAATGTCTAAATGTATTGTTAGTCAGGGATGCAGCAAAGCAGGGAAAGGCTGACTAGCAGGTAGAATTACCCAGCTTTCAAAAAGTAGGGGTTGCTATAATGGGGACTGGCTCTGCACTCCAACATATTATTAGTTTACAAGTTTACACAGTCTATGTATTACTGAATTAATTTTAGAAGAGATAATACTGCGTACCAGTTTAGAAACAGACAAGTTCATTAAGAGTAATGTTTATGCTGATCCTGTCAAGTCTGAAACAAAGGAAATGTTGCTACGAAGTATGGCTGTGGCATGTTTTTGCAACTGTCATTGTTGCCCCTAGAAAGCAGGTCTCATTAATACAGGACAACTCTCTTCCGTAGAATACATGTAGTAGTTAATATTTCAGTTGGGCTTGGTCATGCCTAATATTAAAAGTGTACTTTCATTTATGAGATTAAATCTTAATACTTGGTAGCAAGGGACCAAGTGAAACAATCTAGAGTACTCAGCAGCAGATTGTTGGTGTTGTTAAATTTATAGTGCACATTTTAAAGCAATTTAAGGCTAAGTAGTTTTTACTGGTTGCTGTGAAGTTACTCTCAAAGCAGCAGTGCATTGCCAAGAAAATCTATACTGACTAGATGCAAGGAAGATTCTTCTAATGTGTGGCTGAATTTCTCTAGCATTCCAGATTGTTGTAACATAGTCCTTACTGGAAGGACCAAATGTGATTCTCACTCCCTGGGAATAGGAAGACAGAGTAAGGGGGACAAGAAAAGTTGAGATTGCAAAGATGTAGAAGGAAATAACTGAGTCATGGGATTAAAAGAAGATAGTTTGCAGACTATAAATGAGTAGAGTTGGTTTTACATGCGCCTTAGTCTTGTAATTGTGCTGTAGGAAGGATTTTCTGTTCATTGAATAAGAAAAAAATGACCATTGTATTAAAATGCATTTCTATAGAATAGTTTGATTTAACTTACACCCTACAATCAAGCTTTTGGAAATTCAAATTTATACACAGATTTGCCTATAATTTTTTTCCATGGAGAGATATTCAAGCTCTGTTGGCTGAGTCCAGAAAGTAACTGTGTTAGATGGTGTTTATAGCATCATCTATTTATATGTATATACTAGTATATAATTTCTTCGCTGTGAATTTATAAGTTAAACCATTCTGTATATGCTGACAGATTTACTCAAGACTTCTTTGCAATGACCTTTGAAACTGCTGACATGAGAGAGATGACTTAGTTTATCACCAGAGTTCTATGAATATTTTAGAGAATATGTATGTATTTCATTGCTAACTCTACATAATCTCTTGCTTCTGCATAAAATGATTGCCTGTATACAGACTAGCTGCATCAGTTATTTTAATTTTTTGTGGCCTGCAATTTATTCCTTTGAAATTTAGTTACTAGAATTTATTTATTGAATAGGAACAGATTTGCTGGTTTTAATCAACATCTCTCCATCTGAATTGGCTAATCTTGATTGCAGGTACACAGAATTTGAATGTCTGAAAAGGGACTAGAGGTGTAAAATGCAGAACTCTGTTAAAGTTGAAGGTTAAGGACAATATTTTTAGTGTACTACAACATATTTATTCAAATACAGGGTAAACCATGCTATTTAAAAATGCCAATTTCAGGGCCAGCCAAGATATGACAGCTGCAGCCATGTGTGTTCACATGCCTTGTTTGCAGTTCACATATCTGATCATTGGCTCTGAACTGTAGGATCAAAAGTTCTGGGCACCCCAATTCAAGAAGGACATGGTCAAGCTGGAGCAAGTCCAGAGAAGGGCGACCAAAATGGTGAGAGGCCTGGAAGACATGCCCTATGAGGATAGACTTAGAGAGCTGGGTATGTTTAGTCTGCAGAAGAGAAGGTTAAGAGGGGACATGATAGCTATGTTTAAATATTTGAAGGGATGCCATGTAGAGGAAGGAGAGGGCTTGTTTTCTGCTGCTCCAGAGACCAGGACAAGGAGCAATGGATTCAAGCTGCAGGAAAGGAGATTCCACCTGAACCTCAGGAAGAACTTCCTGACGGTCAAGGCTGTCCGGCAGTGGAATGTGCTGCCTTGGAGTGTAGTGGAGTCTCCTTCCTTGGAGGTTTTTAAGCAGAGGCTAGATGGCCATCTGTCGGGAATGCTTTGAGGGTGTTCCTGCATAACAGGGGGTTGGACTGGATGGCCTGTGTGGTCTCTTCCAGCTCTACATTTCTATGATTCTATAATTCTATGAAAAGGGGTACATGAATGATGGAAGCTGAGTCTTCTTCATATTTTGGCTTTCCATGACTTGTTGCCCAAAGTCTACATACTAGTCACTTCAAGTAGTGAACTACGTGTGTGTAGTGCAAGGGGTGTTCAAGGAGGAATTTGGTTGGTGGGCCATAAGGAGGTTATTGTGGCCAGTGGGCCACAGGGAGATAGAGTGTTCATTTTATCACATCTTTGTGCTAGTTAAGATAGATACACATGTAGATACTGTCCCCTTCTTTATCTATGGACTGATGGTGTAAGCAACAACTATGGTGCTGTAACCTGGCTTGGTCCTTGGTTGTTCTGTGCTTAGTTTGAGCTAGGATTTTTTCCCCAAGATTCGTTCTATTAAATAACAATTCTTTGCCCACAGCAGTATTGCAACAATTCAAATAAACTGATATTTTTCTTTCAGGCGATGAGCTGTTCCCTCATGCCTTTTGGCAGTTTTGGTGGCATGGTTAGTATATTAAAGGAACACAAAATTTTATCTTCTGGTGATCTGGGCATGCCTTCTTTCATCACTTTAATCTTTGGATCATGCTATTAGTGCAACAGTTTTACATGACTTGATGCTTCTTTTTCAGGAAGCAAGTTTTCTGCTTATGCCTTTTGGCAGTTTTCATGGCATGGTCAGTATACTAAAGAAACTCAGAGCACTAATGTTTTATGATACTAGCATGTTTTTTTAAGGCACAGTGTAGACTAATATATTTTTGTCATCTTTCATTTCTGGTTTTGGTCCTTCTTTTTATAGGAATAAATGATAATATTTCTCCAGCTTACATGGCGTCTTTTCCTTGCTGGAATCTTAGGTGTGGGTTCTTAATTTTGTTGAAAATGTGCTGTTAACACAGAGGTAGGCAGCTTACAGGGCACGTGTCATATACTTTGTTTCTTACTAGAACCCAAGTCTCCCAACAGAAGCCTGGTGTAAAACAATGGCTCAGTCAGGTAAAGATATGGCAAGAGTTAAGGAACAGGTTCTACTGAACATATCCTCAAACAAGAATTTATGATAGGTACCAGAATCAGGATTGCACATCTTTTCATTTGAAAAATCTCATCTTGTTTTTTCTTCAAGCATTTTTTTACAGTAACCTCTTTAAGAATTTAACAGCTGTTTGTTTGTTTGTTGTTTTTTGTTTGTTTGTTTGTTTTTGCAGTTTTTAAAGACGGTTCTTGGAGTTGTGAGGAGAGAGAAACTATTGCCAGCCTGACTTCAGTCCAAATCTGCCTGTGTGTTAGCAAAACTGAATTGAAACAGTTGAACTTTATACTACTCCCCCACCCCTGCCAAACAGATTGGTCCTTTGGGCTGGGCAACCTTAAGACAGAAGTAGCTGGCCACTGAGAGCCATCGTGGTGTAGTAGTTACAGTGTTAGACCTGGGAGATCCAAGTTCGCATTCCCATTCAGCAAAGAAACTCAGTGAATCACCTTGTGGTAGCCACTCACTCTCACCCTGATCTATATCACAAGGTGGTGATCAGGACTAATCAGAACTAATGCCAGATTTTCAGCTCAGTGGAAGAAACCTTCTTGGTGAAAAGGTTTAAAAAACTTAAAGGGTAGAAAACCCCTAGTGAAAGAAAAAAGAGAGAGGGGAGATGTAAAATGTTTTCCATTCCAGTTGCACAAAAGCTTATGCCACTTCCTCGAGGAGAAAATGCCACATGAAGTACAGGAAGCGAGCTTGATGGAAGAGCTACAGGCTTCTCTTTCATGCAAACAACAATAGCAGATTTTGTTTCAAAAAAAACTAAACGCTGCAATCTGTATGCACCCTGCATGCATTTAGGCCATTGTGTTGCTGAAGCAATTTACATGAGCTGATATTTCTCTTTCAGGCCACGAATTTTCCCTTTATGCCTTTTGGCTGTTTTGGTGGCATGGTTAGTATACGAAACACAGAGGTGTTTCTAATTTTTGGTGATATGGGCATGTATCTCATTTTAACTAAAGCTAAGCTTTTCATAGTATGCTTTCTGAAATGAGTTTTGGGGTTCATTTTTCATTTTATGAACAATTTTTAAACTATTGGGAAGACTGAAAATAAACAAATACCCAAGACATCTCTTTTCTTTTCCTCTGATGAAGTAATAAGCTGCCACAAGAGTAAGAAAGCTCGGAAGTTACCACCGTGCCTACAACTGTTATTTCTATTAATCTGTAAGCTTTGCTATAGTTTATAGCGTTCACTCCTGTGCAATTGAATCTTCTCTGTCGAGAGGTTTATAATGTTGATTATTTGTTGCATGTGATTTGTTTGTGTATTTATTCCAGTAGTTAAAATAGCTAATATACACAGTGCCTTGCAAAACTGTTCCCCGCCCCCCACTTTCATTTTTCACATTTTGTTGTATTACAGTCTGGAATTGAAATGGATTTCACTGTCATTGGTAGTGCTTGATGTAGAGAAACCCGACACTATGAAGGTGCACAAAAGCTAATTAAAAAGAAACTGACACTCTCTGGTTGCATAAGTAATCACCCCCTTTGCTGTGACATGCCTAAAGCTACAGTGCAACCTCCTGCTTCCAGAAGTCACATAAGTAGTGAAATGGATTCTACTTGTGTGCCGTTCCAGTGTCACATGATGCCAGATGAAATAAATTGCTGAAAGCCTCCATGGTTTGGTGAAATGACATCATGAAGACCAAGGAGTTATCAAAACAAATCTGGGATAAACTAGTATAGAACCACAAACGAGGTTGTTTGTTTTTTTTAAAATGCAAACTATAGATATTCCCTATACCACTCTTAGGTCCCATTATTAAAAACTGGAAGGAATGTGTATCAAATGCAACTGTGCCTAATGAACGTGTCATCTACCAAAACTACATGTGTAGGTGAGAAGTGCATTAGTCAGAGAAGCATTCAAGAGTCCAGTGGTAACTCTGAAAGAACCAGGGAGATCCACATGCAAGATGGGACAAACTTCCATGGAAGACCAGATATGCTACAAAGCTATTGGTGAAAAAAAATAAACAAAGCCGACCATATCATAGCCTGTGTGAAGTTTGCAAAAAGGCATTTGGTAGACATATGCGGGCAACACTCTGGTATGATGAGAACAAAATTGAACATTTTGCTACAAAACATTGTGTGTGACACAAAGACAAGATTGCTCATTGCCCTGAGAACACTATCTCTGTGGTAGCATCTTTATGTTGTAGGGATGCTTTTCCTCAGCAGAGACTAGAAACTGATCAGAGTTGAGGGCAAGGTGGGTAGAGCCAAATACACGGCAACTCTTTGAAAAAAAAAGTTTTCAATCTGAGTAAGAATCAGGCAAGACTTGAAAATTGCTCTTCTGCAGCAGTCCCCATCCCACCTGACAGAGCTGGAGCAATTTACCACAAATAATGAGCAAAAACTGCAAGATCCAGATAGCAGAGCAGATACACAGTCAAGAAGACTCAGCTATAATTGCTACCAAAAGTTTCTTTGAGGAAGAATTGGCTCAGGGGGGTGAATACTTAGGCAACCAAAGAAGTACCCTTTTGTTTTTGTTTATTTTTGTGCTATGATAAAAATATTTTGCACCTTCACACTTCACCTTCACATAACAGTGGTAATAATGCCAGCTAAGTGCATTTCATTTCCAGATTGTAGCACAATAAAATGTAGAAAAGTCAAAAGGGGTGGGGGGATGAATACTTCTGCAAAGTACTGCAGTGGGTTGTTAAAACATAACAGTGTAGTGAAGTGATAGTTCTGCTGAGTTTTGGTCTTCTGAACTAATGACTTGGGTGTTCTCTTTTGATTCCTGAAAAACAGGGTACCCCTGTAGAATATATACTGCAACATTATTGTATTGTAGCAAAGGTCACAAGTCCAACTGCAAAATGTAGTTGATATTTTGTTGCCTCAGGCAACGAAATGTCTTGACCCAATCCTGTTTTTGACCTCCAGGCTTTCTGACTATCCCTGTTCTGTGTTTCTTTCCTTCCTGCTGCCACTATTCCTTCCTAGAGAAATTCTAATTTCTTTGACAATCTAGCACAGAAGAATACAGTGGGTGAAGAAGAAAACTATGATTTGTTCAATCCTGCAAAGGATTGCATTGTCGGTGGCTTGGCCTTTTTTGGCCCGTGGTACATACAGTCACAGTTGGAGCTAGTGCTAATCCCATCAGTGAATCTGTTGGGTTTCCTGTAGAGGCTTTTGCATGCTTCTGCTAATGTTCCCTGTGTCTTGTGGTGGTAATCTATCGGTTGGAATGCTTGTAACAAATGGTATCTATGTAAACGGAAGCCTTGGTTACTGGGAAGTCATAATAGACATTGGAGCCAAGTCAACAGTCTGTCATACAAGCCTGTTTCTTGTGCTGTCTTATCAAACCATGTCTTCTTTCACAGCAATGAAAATTTATTCCTAACTTACAAATCATAAATTACACACGGGAATGTGAATTATGGATACTTTCATCAACTCATAAATTGGTGACCTAGGCCCAGCCAATAATCTAGGCTTGTGCTTTCAAAGATGAGAACGTATAATTTTCCTCTTCTTCCCCCAGTAATAATTTGACACAGAAGAAAAAAAATGCCACTTAATTTCTTGTAACATTTTGATTTGGGGAGAGCAAGTTCATGCTTTCTTTTGCATAAATTTATGAGTCGATCTTTATCACTCTTTTGTAATATTTCTGGTCATGACCTATAGTTATTATGTTGTAGAATTTGAAAATTTGGCAACCTCTGAGAAATTATCTAACTATTCATAGATGAAATCAGCTTGGCCTTCCTAACCTGGTGACTTCCAGGTGTGCAGAACTCTCGCTCCAGCATGGCCAGTGGGACATATTTTCACTACTTGAAGTTAACAAGGAAAGCCTTTCTGAGAACCTTATATTTCTGTGGCCTGTCACATTTTCCTTCCAGCAGATTATCAGTCACACTAAGTATGGTCCAGATTCTCCCATAGTTTAATAATTGGTAACTAAAGGGGTTTCTGCAAAATTCAGAAGCATCACTTTGGAATAGAGGGTCTTAACCTTTTCTTGCACTCTAAACTTGTATCACCCCAGCTGCTTTTAGCTCTGCAGTGTAAAAAAAGACAGATAAAATTCTCGAGTCTAGATTTCAGTTAAGCACAATGAGAGCTTAAAAGAATAATAGCAAACAGATACTCTTTGTCTTTAAAAAAAATCAACCACCACCTTCCACACTTTGAACTTTTTTGTTCCTATATCTTGCAGTCTCTGTATTTTTAACCTGGTACTCTTGTTTGCTTTTAGTGGTAAAGGTGATTATGGGAGCTGCTTTTTTTCTTAGTCTTCTGGTCTTCCCTGCAAAACTGTAAACAAAAGCTCTGACCTGTAAATATTGTTTTGTTTTGTTTTTTCTCTCTCTCAAGTATTTCTTCTCTTCTCTTCTGGCAGAACATGGATTTCAGGGATCCTTTCTCTGCAATGGATAGAATGATGTCAAATATGAGAAACAGCATGGTGGAATTACAAAGAAATTTTGTAAGTTCATGTTATTGTAAATGTCAAATGAAAGACTGCACCAGTATTTCTAATTTAAGTAATATGGGGAGGAAGAAATAGTAGCATATGATATATGAAGTAGCAGAAGGTAAGTGTTAGGATTCAAGGTGGAAACATGTTAGCAGTATGTTATGGACACAATATTTTTGTAGCTTGAATTTGGAAATGATTTCATTTTTTTAAAAAAAATTATACTTCCGGTTATTCGTGTATATTGTTCATGGATTATAAGGGCTTTTTAAGAGATGGAATGGGGAAAGGTGTGGCCTTCCAGAAATTGTTACACTTCAGTCCTGTCCTTCCTTAACATTGATTGTGCTGGCTTGGGATAATGAGAAGTGCAGTCAAACAGTGTTTTGAGGGGGGGGGGCTACCCCTGCTTTAAAGAAATAGCATTTCTTTATACTTTCTGCTAAAATCATTCTCATAAGTGAAAGCTAAACTGTATATTCTTTTATCCCCATCTGTGGTCTTAATGGCTGTTCTTAAAATACTACAGAAATAATGTACACTAGTTGGCATTATAGCCATCCACAAATGATGTTGGCTAAGCTGTGCATGTCTGGCCTTGTTCCACATTGCTGGGTTGCAAGAAAGAATGGATTTACTTTTATACAAACTTACCTTTACTGGCAGCCAGTCACAGACAAGTGGCTGTTTACAAGCCTACTCTTGCATGCACTAAATTCCATCCTGAATTCTGTTCTTCAGTAATGTTGCTACAGTTATCATTTGAAATACTTTGCAGACCCTATTCTTGAAACAGCCATGATGCACTTAAGAGTTGTGTTCCAATAAGACTTCCACCTTTCATTGTCACTCTAAACGGAACCCTAAGCAGTATTAAATTTTATTTTCTACTCTATATTCTTGTCCCAGTTTACCCCTGTTTTGAATAATTTCTTGTGCTTAAACTTCAGGACAAAATGGCGCTTGATCCAAACGCCCACTGTTTCAGTTCTTCTTCAGTGATGACCTATTCAAAGAAGGGTGATGAACCTCCAAAAATTTTCCAGGCTTCAGCTCAAACTCGTACAGCTCCCGGAGGAGTAAGTTAGTCTTTGGTGTCCCCTTCTTTTTATTTCAAAATAAATATGCACAGGAAGTCTAATTCCCTATGTTTTTATGTCAATACTAGGGAATAGTTTGCAATTTAGAAACTATTTATAGTTCAAGTCCCAGTTTGTAACCCTGCTCACAGAGCTGGTAAATAATTATAGTTTGCTGTTATTTGGATGCTGTGGTTTACTGTGATGCAGGAAGTAAGCAACAAATTAAAATACACAAAGGGAACAGCAAGTGCACTAGCACAGGACTCATCCCATAGTGCCAGGCCGTAGTCTGGTGTGGCCCCATGTTTTTCAAGCCAGTCACTGGTGAGATTTAGAGGAAAAGAGATGTTGACTTTAAAGTCTTACAAATATTTAAGATGCCTCCTTGTTGGTTTCCACACAGCTGTTGTATGTAATTTTGTTAAGAAATTTGAATTTGAACCCTGAAGGTTCATGAAAGATTATATGTCAGAAGAAGAAGACTTGGAAAATAACCCACAGCAGATCAGTTCAGAGCTAAAGCCAGTACTTGCTTATCAGAAAGCTTCTAATAATATAACTATGAGTATAGTGACAAGCAGTAGCCAAGGTTTTCAAGTAGGTTAGCATGACATACTAATAGTTGGTGTCCCTTTCATTTAGAACATACCAGCACATGCTTATCTCTAAAGGTCCATTCACAGGCTATATTTAGACAAGGCTTAGATGGTTTTTGAAAACATTCTGATAGAATAATATCGTGACCATAAGCTGGTAGAAATTAATCCCATATGTGTGAATCATAGATATGCATGTTATGGCCTGAGAAGTGATAATTCATGCAAGGGGGAGAATTATATCATTTGCTGGTTTTGTTTTAGTAGTTTTTGCTCATGAGGAGACTAACTGCCTCTTAAATGGGACAGTTTGCTTATCTCTTCAGGCACTATTCCGGATATTCTAATTTGTCCTCAGAATTTAGACCTTTTTGCTGTCTTCAGTGTTCTGTTTTCCTTCTTTCCACATACACTAATCCCAACTAAGTCAAGCTGTTGGGATGCATATACTGTTTCCATAGTTTTGCAATACTATCTAAGCTAGTGCTAACTTTCTTTATGTATATATACAGATTAAAGAAACCAGAAAGGCACTTAAAGATTCTGAAAGTGGGCTGGAAAAAATGGCTGTTGGTCATCACATTCAGGATCGGGCTCACGTAATTCAAAAGGCAAAGAACAACAAAACTGGTGATGAAGAACTGAATCAAGAATTTGTCAATTTAGATGAAAGTAAGAAACCATGTGACTGACATCCAGTTTTTTGCTTTGTTCTGTAATAAAGTTTCTTAGTATTTTAGAGGTTTATGTCTGTGCACATGCATACGCAGAACAATATTTCTTACAGGTTATTCCGTGTTATTTTATATTTGAAATTTAGTATTAGAATATAACAGCTTTAATCCTTATCCAGGCAGAAGTTTTTTTTAAAAAAAACTTGCATCAGGTGGCTAAATTGGAGTCTTGCCTTCTCCAGTAAGAATTCCAGTGTATCATGGGGTGTAAAAAATACCCCATACCTACAAGAGTGTTTGTGGATGCAGATTCAAGGGTGGAACATTTGTTTTGAGTAGCTTTCTGCCCTTCATTTTGCAAAATATGTAACCATCACAGTTGTGGTCTCTTAAAAATACTATGGTTTTCGTCTGTAAAAAAAGCCCTGTATACAGTAGATGGCTAAAACTTGAGGACATTGTTCTGAAAAATGCCTACTTTGTTGGTCTATCTCTGAGTGAACTCTCTGAGAAAATGCAGCTCCGGGGGACTAAAATGTACTGTCTTCCTGAGTGAGGTTTTAATAATATTCTGTATGGAGTGGTTCAAGTAAAGACATTCTCTCTTAATTTTTTGAACAGCTGAAGCTCAAGCATTTGATGAACAGTGGCAAAAAGAGATTCTGAAATTCAAGCCCTCTCTAGGAAGAAACAACATAGACGTACCAAAACACCGAAGTATCCAACGTGTAGGCAGGGAAGATGCCGTAAGAAGGTATAAATGATTGTTATTGTAGTTGAGAAAAAGATTCTCAAATATGTGTAGCATTCTTTAAGACACTGATTTGCAATTACACTGGGGTTGTTGTATTTTTAAAGAAAACATCGGGGACAGTTATGGGTACTACATGTGGAAGTGAACATGCTTATGTTGCAGTTGGATTGGAGTCTTGGGTCTAATAAATGTTTCTGTCCAACTTCAGTTTAAATGTCTATGTAAGAAGAGCCTGATGAGGTGATAGCTTGCAGGGAAACATGTATAATACCATAATGGCCCCAGCATCTTCAGTCTGTAGATAAAATTGTTGTTTTCCTGGGGAAAAGAAGGACATGTCATGTTCATCCATCTCCTCCAGCTTGCTTTAAAAAAACCCGAAAACCTCTAAGTTATTTCATAGATGTAGAGTGATTTGAGCAGTACAGTTAGCCCTTTACATTGGTGGGTTTCACTTTCACAGATTTGATTATTTGCAAGTTTCTGCAACCCCTCCCCTCCAAGGCATCTTTTCCTTCTGGGCTGCTCTAGTCAGGCCGTGTGGGCCTTTAAAAACCTGCCTCTGGTCCTCCTCCTTCTCCAGCTGCTGCCTAGCCAGCTAAAGATGACTTGCATACAGTTTCTCAACACCAGAAGACCTCTCCTGATGCCCCACCCACCCACCCAAAGAGGGAGATTGTTGAGAGAGGGAAGTATGGGGCCACCGTGCCAACCCACCCATTTTCCCTCTCCTTTCCCTGATCTGGTTTGGACCCAGGGTGCCCACTCTGCCCAACATGCTCAGTATCTTCCCCCATTTTTATATTTGTAGCTTTTCCACTTTTGCGAGGGTTCTGTGCCCCTATCCCCAGCGTATGTGAACGGCTGGCTGTAGTTTTGTTATTTATAAAATAAATGCAGTATGAGAGAGTACACCAAGTCTCATTTGGTTTCTGTGGAAAACATTACAGACTTCAGTCATAGTTTCTTTTTGAAGATACCACCCTAAAAACTGAATCTCATCTGATTCCAGGAAGTAAGCTCAGTGAGGGCTCGTTAGAACTAGGATGGGAGATGACCAAGGAACACCAGGTAGGGCTACAAAAAAAATGCTGCCTGAAACTCTCGAAAACCACTGTCAGTCAGGGCCAATAGTCCTAGGGTAGGTGGACCAATCATCTGATTCAGTCCTGTGTTCCTGTTTACCTACTGATGCCGCTACCCTTGCTTGTTTGTTAACAGATTGTTAACATCTTTTTGCTTCCAATTATCTGGCTAACTAATACTGTGCAGAATGTTTTACATCAAATGTTAAACAGCAAGTATTCCCTTTATCAGGGAGAAGACTCACCCAAGAACAGCCATAGAGGGACCCAAGAGGCCTAACTCTTCTGTGGAGAAACTCAGTGTCAAGGGATCACATGTTCCTCTCAAAGCCGGCAAAAAATAAATTGCTGTGTTGCTTTTCATGTTATTAATCTGGCTGTGTTTTTTGGGAGGACAAATAGTTCTGGATCAATAAATAAGACCAAGCTTTCTCTTCTTAGCAGTAGTGATTTTGCTCTTTGACTACTGGATGTTCAAGACAGCTCCAACTCCTTGATAACAGTTTTGACCAGTAAAAGAAAAACACTGATACTGAAAAGCACTTTATGGACTTCTCTCTCTTTTTCTTTCTTTTCTATGGTTTGGGGTAGATTGTTAAAGCACATAGTCTTTACTGACAACAGCATCTCTATTATGTTTGGAGACAAAGTTATAATTGCAACTATATATGCAAAGTTTCAAAGGAATACAGGTATTAAACTGCTGTTAATAACTCAAGGAATATGGGTTTTGTTTCGGCGAAGACTCAGTCAAACTCTAAAACAATAAAGATAAAAAATAACCTTAAAACAATATTTTACTGAGTAGCATGTGAACTACGCTTCTGTTAAACTGTCAGTGTTCATAAAGAGACTTGCAAAAACATCATATAAATTGCGCAAGTAAAATTGCATTTTGTCACCAGTCTTTCATTTTCTGTATCTCTTAACATAGTCACTTCTACTAAGTTGTTAGTCATTCTATTGTTGTTGAAGATCCTGTATTTCAGCTCTGCTCTTCTCCTTGCTGAGTGTAAGTAGCATGTTGCCAGATCTTTCCTGTAACAATAAACCATTGTCTTACCCATTAACAAGCTGTTTGGCCAGTTAGTGTCAAGTGTCCCATTAGAGCTAATGAACAACCCGAAATATAATTCATAAACATTCTAGTGAAGGAAAAGCCATTTTCAGATATTCTGGGCTTTTGAGATGAAAAGTCATTAACAAATTAAATGATATAGTAGCTGACTTCCATGCTGCATCTGGTGGGTTTTCTCATGTGACATAAATATAACTAAAAAAAACTTAGCAATATTTTCTTGGGAGCAAAAACTACCAAAAATCTGAACCACATTACTAAACTAATTGGTAATTCCCATAAAAGTTCTGTAATTCTGATTTCTTTGTGTGTTCTCCAAAGCATAATTTATTTTAATACTTATTTTAATATGCCCCACTTAGATCTATTTTTTAGCAAAGTATGTTTCTCTCCAGACTGTTATATTTTGATATGTTTAATGTTAATAAGCTATTTTAATTTACAAACAGCCATACTTCTAATGAATAAACGCAGTCATTTTTCATTGGAAATTATATAAAGCAAGCCAATTTTATCTTCAGAATTCTAGACTGGAGCACAAAATGCATTTGAGGTGATAGGGTTTCCTTTTTTGCATTATTTCGTGGTGTACGCTGAGATTATCTTTAGTGCTTCTCATCATTACATTTTTTCCATTGTTAAGATTTCTGTTTCTTCATTTTTTTTTTCTATTGGCTGGCTGGTTCATTAGGAAGTTGGTTAGAAATACAGGACCTGTTATAATCTAGGAAGCATTTAGTTTTGCAAATCCCAAAAATCTTTGCAATAAAAATGAATTTAGGAAAGGTTACACACTTGCTTTCATAGTAAAAATGCAAATTGGCTGGATGGTTGTCTTCAATGTAAAGTCTTCATGATGCTCCCATTTTTTAAGAAATGGTGGTTACAAATATTTTTAAAGCAAAATCATATGCAACCTGTATTTGTGTTATCTATAAATGCACCAGATTAAGTGAATTAGTGGGTTCTGCAGATTAGCTCAAGGCTTGTCAGTTCAAATGTTGTCTTCATATAGAAACAAGCTTGGACAAGTTTGAACATCTGGCACTTGAATTTCTATATATTAGGATGGCTAACAGAATGTCTAGTAGATAAAAAGTAGAGGATCTGTACAGTTAAATCCTTTCAATAAAGGAAAGTTAATAGTTTCTGTGCTTTTTAAGGCAGAAATGTGTATCTTTGCATATTGTCCTTGATGCTGCATAACTATAGACTGATACTGTTTGATAATGTTGAAAAATCAATTCTCATGGTTAATGAATAGTTCATGAATAACACTTGCCACTTTTTTGTTAATAAAGAACTGTTCAACAGAATTGTCATTATGCCAATTTGTGTCTGTTTCTTAGACATTTAATGCTGACATTTTACAAAGCAGGATGACTGCATTTCAGGAATAGCAGTTATACTTTTCTGCACCTAGCCATTCTTGCAAATAGCAGTAAATCTAGTCTTTGCTCAAAACACAGGTGTATGTGTATGTGTGCACACATTTGGATGGTGTTTTGAAGTGTAGAGGTGGGGACAATACACCTTTCAGCTGAGATTATAGTCCATAACCTGTTGGCTCCCTGAATAGAATTCTTGCTAATGTGAACTAGTGAAGACTCTTAAGGCTTTTCATATTCTAAAAGCCAGGAAACATGACTCTATAGATGTGGAAAGCTCAGTGTTGGTGCACAAATCCTATGATTTATTCACTTCTACCACTAAGATTACAGCTGTCATGTGATCAAGCCAAGTACTGCAATAGGCATAGTTTTTTAAATTGCCACCTGTTCAGTGCACTTCCCTGTTCTTATGTAGGGAACTCCCAACAGTGGGTAAAGCACGTTTATAGAGTAACAGGTGTTTTACATATATCACTGTTACTCTGATTTTGGGGCTAAGCTGTCTGAATGTGAACTAAATCTAAAGTAGTTTTCCAATTGCTATTGTCATGAAAGAGTGACACAATATTCATCAAGATCTTTGGGCCATATGAATACAGAGGGGTTTTCAGTGTGTTAATTCATTCTCTTAAAACCAAATGAAGATTTCTGTAAGTCAAAGCTAATGTATTTAACTGGGGATGTAGCCAATTTGCCATGTTCAAATTTTTGCTTCAGTCACTATAAAGTAGTAAAACTGAATGCCCAGAGCTGGCATTTTCAGATCTCAGTGTTTCTTGTTTCTTTGTAAGAGCTGTAGTTGGCATTATCTCACAAGATTATTTTAAATAACTATTCTTTAAGGCTTAAAACACAAGCAATTGGCAAAGCAGACATATTATCAGTACTGGGAATACATACCATTTTTATATAAAGTATCTGCAAGACATACTGACTGACTTGAAGTAAACAGCGTTTTTTTACAGCATCTTAAAGGCAAGAACTTGTTTTTCAGATGAAATTATACTGCTCACAAAAAATTCAGTTAGAGAATCTCTCCTCACCAACAAGAAAGATGCTCAAAAGCACTATCAGTGGTGCCTGTGCTTGTAACATTCCACATTCTCTGCACCCTTTAAATTCTTAATTTAGAGGTGCCAAACATAGACTGGTGTGACTGATGAGTCGCTGGCTGGTATGAACTGCTTAGTTAATGTTAGGCTCCCACAATATTCAAGAATGTAAGCTTGAGCAAAATCAAACTGTATCAGAATTCTTTTTCAGAATTGCTTGAGGAAAATCATTTTAAAGTTAACTGTTCTTCATATGTAACTACACAGTAGGACAGAAGTTCACAATGCTGCTTTAGCTAAACAGTTGCAGACTACTTTGATGATTTGCAAGCTGTGTGTGCCCCTCAAAAGTTTACTGAAATTTGTAGTTCGGTAAAAAGAAAAGGAAGTACCATCTCTGCAGCTGAATTTTGGATTCAGTTCCTGACCTGACCTAACAGCTCATAATACTCAGCTTTAGAGAACCTCCACCAACACCCATGAACTGAAATGAGCAGGGTTTGTGATAATACCATTGTTTGCATTTGAAAACTTCTGACTGTTTAGATTATTCCATTTCCTTTCCCCTGTTACAATGTAGAGGACGCTTTTCTCATCTTTCCTTTTGAAGATAGAAGCCTAAAATGCATTCCCCGCTCCTTGAAGTAAGTGATAGATTTGTATATATAACAGTATGTCCACACGAACTACATTGGAAAGGCAGGAACTGAATGACAGAACCAGGCATGAAAGCTGTGTGATTTTCTGACACATCAAATACAGTTGGCCCTTCACATTCGCTAGGCTTAGGGGCATAGGACCCTCACAAAAGTGGAAAAAACACAAATATCAAGTGTGTGTGTGTGTGTGTGTCTGTGGGAAGGGTGCCAAAACGTGAGGAAAATGGACACTCGAGGTCCAAACCAGCTCAAGGAAAAAAAGGAGGAAAGGGGATGGGTCAGCATAGTGGTCCTACACTTCTTCTCTCACACCCATCTCCTTCCTTGGGCTTGGGGGGGGCATCGGGAGAGGGTTTGAGGCGCTGAGAAATTGGGCTGCAAGCCTTCCTTAGCTGAACAGGCAGCAGCTGGTGGAAGAAGTGGAGGAGGAGAAGGACCAGAGTTGGGTCTTTAAAGGGCTGCATGGCCTCACTGGAGCTGCCACGAGGGAAGGTTTCCTCAGAAAAGAAGCACCTAGATGGTGGCGGAGAAGAAACTTGCAAATAAATCCATGAAAGTCAAACCTGCAAATGTGGAGGACCAATGGTACTTGCAACTCAGTGAGAAAGGGATGAAATACCTTGGAAGAATTCAATACTTGTCCACTCCTACCCTCTTTTCTCCTCGCATTAGAAATTTCCTGATTTTCATCTGCTTATTGCTTGTGTTCCTGCTTTATAATTAGATGCTAAAACTAGAAATAATTTTGTGGCCTATTCCCTGATAAAGCAATTATGAATTACAGAAGATAGGGCATACTTTATATCCAAAACATTCTTAACAGACTTCTCTATCCGTTTTCCTCATATGGCACATAAGAAGCCTTTATCCACCCAAAGTCAACACTGAAATAAATAGAGCTGAGAAATGCTTAAGGTTGGATGGAAATGAGAAATGCTTCAGGTTGCCTCCCTGCCCCATTTTAAAGGTATCCTCAGAATTCCAAATGGAAAAGCTTATGACCTCTTGTGTGCCATTGTTTCCAACTTATAACGATCCAAAGGCAAACCTTTCATGGGGTTTTCTGGGGATGAAAGTATATGATCTGCCCAAGGTCACCCAGTGAGTTTCCATGGTGAAATGGAGAATTGAACCGTGGTCTCCAGAGTCATAGTCCAGCATTCAAACCACTACAACACTCTGGCTTATGATTCCACAGTCCTAAATGCATTTACTGAGAACTCCCAGTGTTCAGTGAAGATAATTCCTGTATGAATGCATATAAAAGCTTTAAACTGAGTAAGGCAAATTTAATATATATTTAGAGCTGCTGAGCTTCATTGACTGTCCCATACGAGGTAGCAAAATCAGATCAACCTGGAAGCCAGCGTTTTGCGTACTCCATCCAGTGAAGCATTTCTGAATACGCTAGTCCAGTGCATCCTTTGACAGGCGGCGGTCCCTGAGCCATTGGCTGCCAGTCCTGGTTTCCAGTAAAGAAAGAAACAATTGTACCCAGCGGGCACAAATTTAACACCAGTCCTCAGCAGACTGGAAACAATAACTGCTCCCTCCCCTCTGCAACATCAGATAGCCTGAGGAGCGCGCGCCAGGCCATTCTAGGGATGAAAGGAGAATCAAACATCATTTCCACGCTACACTGTCACAGTGCTATTGTTCCACTTTCAACATCCTGTGGAATTCTGGGGTTTGTAGTTTTCTGAGGCCAAAGAGCTCTCTGGCTGAGAATTCTAAAGGCCCCTCCCTAACCTGCAAACCCCAGAATTCCATAGGACGTTGAAAGTGGAACAATGGCGCTGTGACAGTCTAGTGCGGAAACGGCCAGCGTCTGCTTGCAGGGTGCAGCGCACGCAAGGCAAGAATAAGCGGCTGCGACTCGGCGGCTCTGAAGCAGGTGCTCTGCACGCAAGGGCGCCGACTGGGCGCCCTGCCCACCCTGCGAGGCAACTGGCCCTGCGCCTTGGCACCAAGCGAGGAGGACACCAGTTACAAGCCCCGCTTTTCCACGACGGCCGGCACCTTTCCTCAAAACCTTTCCTTCCTCCTCGCGAGAGGTGGCGCTGCCACGAGGGCCACGGCCGCGAAGGTTGCCTGCCCGAGCCTTTCTAGGAGCCGGCCACGTACCCCGGAAGTGCTTGCCGGCTCAAGCAGGAAGTGAAGCTCGGAGAGTTGTGGACGGCGTGACTTTGACCGGCCGCCGCTCCGCTGTGCGTCATGTTGAGGTGCAGGCGGCTGTTGGGCTCCGTGTTGCCCCGGCAACAGGTATGGAGGGCAGCGAAAGTCCCGGGCGGTGGTGGTTAGTCATTTCCGTGTGAATGGAGCAAAGTCGTACAGCGAGGGTGGGGCGGGAACGAGAAGGAGTCTTTTCCAGAGGGAGTCCCCAGAGGTTAGCTCCGTGGGCTTGCGGTGGTTCTTAGCAGAACTGGGGCTTTCTCCTTTGAGAGTTGCATGACAGGCAGAAAATCAACAGGTGAAGTTTTGAAATGACGTCCAGAGGAGGGCGGCCAAAATGGTGAAGGATCTGGAAGCCGTGCCCTGTGAGGAGAGGCTTAGGGAGCTGGGTATGTTTAGCCCGACAAAAAGAGGGTTAAGAGGAGACATGATAGCCATGTTCGAAGGGATGTCATGTTGAAGATGGAGCAAGCTTGTTTTCTGCTGCTCTAGAGACTAGGGCATGGAACAGTGGGTTCAAACTACAGGAAAAGAGATTTCACCTAAACATCAGGAAGAACTTCTTGATGGTCAGAGCTGTTCGGAAGTGGAATACGCTGCCTTGGAGTGTGGTGGAGTCACCTTCTTTGGAGTTTTTTAAGCAGAGGCTCGATGGCCATTTGCTGGGGGTGCTTTGAGTGTTTGTTCCTGCCTGGCGAGGGGTTGACTCATTGGCCTTTGTGGTCTCTTCCAACTCTATGTTTCTATGATTCTGTGGGCAAAAACCCTCCTTCTGCTTGTTGCACTCCCAAAAGGTTGAAATGATTAATGTTGGAAAGGTATATGCACATGTTTCAGCTTCCACACCTGTTAATTCAGTTATTAAATAACTATAATTTGTACTGAGGAAGGATGTTAAGTGCTGTGACTGCATTCATGTGGTGTTAATTGCAATCAAGTTAGCTTCAACTCTTGGTGATCTTATGGATGAGAGACTTCCAAGAGCTCCAATTACCTGCTGCCTTGCTGTGGCCTTGAAACTCAAGCTGTTTTCCTTGTTTCAGTCAAACCACCTGTAATGTGGTCTTTTTTTTTCCCCTTCCATTGCAACATTCCTAATACTCTCTAAATGGATTTGAGGAGTTAGATTATATGCCTCCCAATCTATATTAAAAATACTTAATTTATACTGTTTTTATATTACAGTACATGGATGGTTAAGGTAATTATCATTGTATGTACTAATAGCAGTTCAGTTGCCCTTAAGAAACTGTCTGCATTCCTGAGCCATGCAAATATATCTATGCAAGTTTAAGTATGCATATTATACATCTGCTGAAGTATCCACAAGTGATTATGCCAGAATAAAATTGTTTTCTCTGTAAGGTATCATGGCACACCATTTTTCCTACAACAAACTTAACACAGTTGCCCTTCTGAATAGATGATATATGATTATCACAAATTTGAGGATTTTATACAGTTCTCAAGCAAAACACTTTGACTTTCAGAATGTTAATATTCAGGATATTTCTCAGGAGCATAAGGCTTAGACATTAGAAAGGAAAACAACTGTTGTAGTAATTGGAATACAGTAGAATAACACATAGAAAACTGTTTTAGGATCAGATATGATTGGGAAAGAATGATCTTATGGGAAATTTTCTGACTGATCAGTGATTTTCTGACAGTGATCCCAAACATTGATATGTAATCCATGTATCTACAAGTGTGCGTCATTTGGGGACCAAAGCTTGGAGTGTACAGTTCTTTGTACATAATTGCTCTCTTGTGGGTCTAATGTTGTCATGACATGCCATTCTTATTCTGTATTGAGTACTGGCTAGCATGCTGCCCAAAATTACTGAAAGTGCTCATTTAGTTTTCAACAATGAATGTAAACTTAGAGAGGTGTCCTGTTAGCATTGTTTCTACATAACTTGTATATCTCAGAGAATGAAATTGCGGGGCAGGCTTAAATTGCAAGCAGAAGGCTATCAGGCTTTCCCAAACTGGTACCGTCCACCTGCTGTTGTTGTTTGTTGTTGTTGTTGTTGTTGTTGTTGTTGTTGTTGTTGTGTGCCTTCAGGTTGTTTCTGACTTACCTCAAACCTAAGGCATTTTCTGGAGTTCTTAATGGAGTTTTTTGGGCGTGAGTGTGTGTGACATGCCCAGGGTCAGCAAATGGATTTTCCTCATTAAGTGGGGAATTGAACCCTGGTTTCCAAGATCTTAGCGTAGTGCTCAGTGCACCATTCTGGTTCACTGTGTGTTGTATTACACCCACCATTTTACAAAGCTAACATGATAATTTCCCCTTCTGGTTTGGGATGGTGTGTAATTTAGTCTGATGGGAATAAAAGAGAATGTGTGTATTCCAGAATCTGACTGCAAGAATTTTAAAAAAATGTGACCAGTTGACATTCACAAAATTTAGAGAGGCACTTAGCAGTACATAGCTTGGGGTAGAAGCTTTCTGGATGATTTGGATGACCATTGGTCATGCTGGCTGGTGGTTCTGGGAGTTGAAGTTTGAACTGTTGGAATGGCCAAAGACTCCCACCTGTCCTGTTATCGCTCCAAGAAGGTGTAGGCTAAAGAGGCACATGAAGCCTTCATCCTTACACTTACATGGTAAGGGAGAGTTGAATGACATTGAAAGAGAATCTTCCTTCATATCTCTTAGATTTGTACACTGAATGCTTCCCTACTGTTCTGCTGTTTCCACCTGTTTGGGAAAGAAGAGCTACTGCTTTGTTCCATGTTCATATTGAAGATGATCTGTTATCAAGCTATTGTTAGATTAGTATCTCAGCCTGCAGCTTTCTGTGTAGTGTTGGATTGCATGGCTTGTATTAGAAAATATCTGCAGTCCCACTCGTGTAACAGACTGTTAGTGAGGCTGTGGAATTCAGAAATAAGGATGAGGTTCTGAAAGGGCTTTGGTTTTAGTTTGTATTATACGTTAAATGCAAAGTCTTTCATGGTTCTTTTCAACACTGATGCTTAAACATTTTATAAGAAAACATTTTTGTTAGATCATGACTAATATAGATGAACTCATTTCCCTTTTAAATCAGTGGTACTGGAACATTAGATTTTGATAAATCGCACTGCTTTTGATAGGATATATGCAAAACTAACATGATTGACCTCCAATCCAGTGAACTGAAGAGATTTTTTATAGCAACATTTTCCTTTGACTGAAATTATACTGAAAACTCTTTATGGTATGTATTTTTTATGCTCAATATTATGTGTTGCAATATTGTTACACTCTTCTGTTTCAGCTATACTTGAACAGCTGCAGATGGTGCTCTTCAGGAATTATTCCAAATGAAAGGATCCGCAACATAGGTATTTCTGCACACATCGACTCTGGAAAGACCACCTTAACTGAGCGCATTCTTTTTTACACGGGAAGGATAGCACAAATGCATGAGGTACTTCTGAATGTGATGGTTCTGGTGGAGAATGTGTCATGAATGCTGTCTGATCTCACTGGCCAAATCCTGTTATGTTATGCCACCCTAACATTTGTTTAGTGCACTTTTTTCAGGATTGCACAGTAGTGGTGGGACAGGTGATTTTCCTGGGCAATGAGGACGCTCCTAGAAGCCAGGCACTGTGGAAACAGGTTGCTCAGGATTCAGCAGCTTTCTCTCCAGATAGTGATGGGGATGGCCTTCTCTAGCTTTCCCATCTTTACTCTTGGATTCACCACCTACACCAGAGCTTTCCAAACTTTGGTGTTGGTGACACACTTTTTAAACATAAATCATTTTGTGACACAGTAATGCAGTAAGTAATTCAGTAAGCAGAGGCAGCCCCCTCCACCCAAGCCTGGCCTGCCACTGCCACCCTCACCAGGGTCTCCTTGGCCTGGGGAGGCTGCAGCGGGAGAGGCAACCTCTCCCCCCGGGCCTGGCCTGCCACCACCCTCACCGGGGTCTTCCTTGGCCCAAGGCGGGGGAAGTGGAAGAGGCAGTGCCTCCACCCGGACCTGGTCTGCCACGGTAGCAGGAGAGGCAGCCCCTCTACCCATTATATTCATGTGACACACCTACAGACTACAAGTGACACACTCACATGTCGCAACACACGGTTTGGAAAGCGCTGACCTACACAGTCATAGCTATGTTGATCAACAGGATCTCAGGCATAGTTTTTGTTCTGTTTCTGATTATCTGTTGTAGGGTTTTGAGTAGAACATAAAAGTGCATACAGAGGCCTTAAAATTGCAGTTGCATGGAGGACTAGTACAGGTGCCTTCCATTGCTTTCCATTTTTCTTTAAAATACAGTAAAGGATATGAACTGTGTTTATTCTTTTCTTTTCTTTTTGTACAGGACATAGTACTGTGATATTTTTCTGATAAACTTGGAAAGCAATTGCACTCAGAATCTTTGAATGTGTTTTGAAATAGCATCAAATGCACAACATAGTACCAAATGTCTTGTCTCAAGAGTGAACTGTAAAGACCTTGTGCAGGAGTGGCATGGAAATAGTGCTTTTATGTTCTTCCGACAAAACCTAGGAACATAAGAAATGGGCTTAGGCAAAGTCATACTCCTTTGGTCCATCTACCCTAGTATTTTTGATATAGACTAGCTCTCTAGTCTTTCCTAGTTCTGCCTGGAGATCCCATGCATTTAACTTGGTACCTTCTGCAAGCAAACCGCATGCTCTACTAGTGAGCTGCAGCAGCTCCATTCTTCAGTCCGGGAGATGAGATCATATCTTAAAGCAGCTGCATTCATCGCCTGTTGGCTTCTACATGCCAATCTCAGTGTTGACTGTTGCTTGTAAAATATAGGTGGTCTGGCTCTGATTATCTCTGGAGCATCTTTAGCCTGTGCAGCCATATGTGAACACCTGTCTCTTATGATCTCATCCAGTGCTCAGTGTCTCATCCAACAGAGGAGATAACGTATGTGAGGCTAGAGAGTGGAACCTCCTCTTAAGGATGATTCCATCCTTGTGGGATCAGGTATTCTAAAGAATATTTTCAGCTACCATTAAAACATGCAGGAAGCATACCTTTAGTTGGTAGTTCCTTAAAGTTTTAGTGGAATGTCTTCCAATCAAGGCCAGTAAATATCTTGAAATCATTGTACTTTACTTTTATTAGGGCAGTACCTTCCTTTGTGATCAAACAGAATGTCACTAAACAGTGAACAAACTTTCAGATCCTCAGAACTTTTCTTCTAGTTTGATGTTGAGCAATATAGAGGCAGAAGAGAGTAAAGACTTATAGAACCTAAATGCTCTATCTTGTACATAAACTTTAAAATGAAATACAGGAAGTATGAAGCAAATGTATCTTGCAGTTCTAATACATACCTACTGAGAGGCAGGCTTCGTTGAGTTCAGTGGGACTTACTTCAAGAAAAGCATGTGTAGAATTCCAACCTTAACTTGGTTAATGTTTGAACATGCAAAATCATTTCAAGATACAGAATGATGAGTTTAAAAAGTAATAATGACCATTCTTGCATGTTTTCCCTTTGTAGATGAAAGGTTGCTTACTAGGTTGCTTACTATTTTGTGATGTTTTATTTTATTTTAATAGTAAATCTTAGTAGATCTTATCTGAGATGTTGCTTTTAGATGTTGATGGGACAGTTCTGGAAAAAGCAACTAAGACATGTTGGAGAAGATGATCCTTGTATACAGGCCAAAACACATTGACTTCCAGTAATGATTATACACTTTTCTTCACCTTAGGTAAAAGGGAAAGATGGGGTTGGTGCTGTCATGGATTCAATGGAGTTGGAACGACAGCGAGGGATCACTATTCAGTCTGCAGCAACTTACACTATGTGGAAGGATACAAACATCAATATAATTGACACTCCTGGTATGTGAACTCCTAAGCTTGTGTGTACTTGGCGTATGAAATGTATCTGGAGTTAAGAGTGCATGATTATTACCCATGGCCAAAATCACATCTGTTTCATAAATCTGTTTCTTCATTCACTCTCAGTTGTTTTGCAGATGGTACTAAAGCTGTGACTCTGTAACCTCAGTATTATGTAAAGGTCTGCGAAATAAAATGTCTAAAATAGATCCTGGACTAGACTTGGAATCTTTGTGCCTAAGATCACCAGTCACATATTGAACAGACCAGATATGGAGCAGAGCTTAATGTTGTAGAGAGAAGGTTCTGTGAGAGTGATGAAGAACATGTGACCCTACAGATGCTGGACTGCAGTCCCCTGGCCAGCCTATGGTGATGGATGATGGGCACTGTAGTCTAATAACATCTAAAAGTTCCAGTTCTTGGTGTATACTAAAGCAGAACAATTATTGCCCATCAGGTGCTTCTTAACATCCCAGGGTTCCCTGTATTTTTCACCACTGCATTAGATTCTCAAGCATCTCCAGTAGGATTGTTTGCAAAAGTTTGTGTGTGTGTGTGCATTTAGATTTAAGTTTCCCTGAAGGTCCAGGGGGATGTCAATGCTATCCTTTGCCAGAAGTAGTCCTGGTATTAATACTTTTTAAATTGGAAATTAGGTGTCACATTCTTAGTTGTATGTAATGCCCATAACAATACTCAGGTGTACCTTTTTGTGGGCAGTGCTTACTATTTTCTTGTTTGATATGTGGCATGCTTTTCCTCCAGTTAGGCCAGAGGAACCAACAGTGAGCTTTTCATCCAGCCAACAATGATTTGAGGAATGTTAGACTGGGAGGAAATGATTTATTGATGATTATATGATGAATTTAATGCTGAGTGAGGATTTTGATTTTGGGCTTATCTGAAGAGTTATGAACAGTGTTTTTGAAGTTCAACCACCTGACATGGGCAGGTTTTTTGAAAACACACAAAAGTAGTGTTTTTATGGTACAGAAATAAGATGAAGGTGAAAATGAAAAAATAGCATTGGTTACAATGGCGGTTACTCAAAAGTTCCAATCTCATAAGGAGCATGTAATTTCTGGTTATGAATGTTTCAATATTGTAAAATACCTTTGATTCTGCA
Organism: Iguana delicatissima; assembly: GCA_948472985.1. Taxonomy (NCBI): domain Eukaryota; kingdom Metazoa; phylum Chordata; class Lepidosauria; order Squamata; family Iguanidae; genus Iguana; species Iguana delicatissima. The sequence goes on from CAOKZL010000850.1 coordinate 435,939, forward strand.
CATACACCCAAGTCTTCTGTGAACATGGGGCGTTTTTATACCTCACAGTACTTTAGGTTTCTCATTGGGAGTTGGAAAATACCCCAGATTAAGTTAGAGCACATTTTTTTTTCTCTGTCTGGATGTAGTTTAACTATAGCAGTGTGTTAGCTCTCAAAAAAGTTGCTGCATGACAAACTTGGAAAGAAATGAGAAATGGATGGACTAAACCTGGAGATACCCATTTTAAATTCACAGTCAGCTACGAAGCTTACTTGTGCCAGTTACTAATTCTTTCAGCCTAACCTACCTTACAGGGTTGTTGTGAAAGTAAAGTGTATGTGACAGAACCATGTATGCAAATTTGAACTCATGAAAGAAATACAGATTATTAATGTAATAAACTGATGTAAGCTTCATTTAAACCACATGTTTTTCTCAGCTTTCAAATTAAAAAAGGTTGGTTTTGTCTTTATTGGTGTATTTGTTTACAATAAACAAGCTCTCATCTTATGCTGACTTGCTCTAAGGTAATGCGAGATTTTTTTTATTTTTTTTTAAATTTGGGAGGACAAATTATCTCAAAATCGAAAACACATTTGTGATGGAGCCTCGAGGTGTGGCTAACCTGAGCAGCAGGGCACCCCTAGCAGCAGGTTGCCGGGTAATGAAAGTGGCTCTGTATGAGAGAAACCTAGCCTGTTAATGAGAGGGAGGGGCTGAGGTTTGAGAGGAGAAGGTTCATATATAAGGCACAGTGACTTGGATTTTTGAGATTCCTTCAGTGACATTTCCAGAGAGAGAGCTCTAGGACAGAGCCCTTCAGTCAGCCAGGGGGTAGTCTGAATAAGAGTGGTTGTCTTCTCAGGGGTCTAGAAATAGAGGCAGAGGAGAAACCAAACCATTTTTGAGTTAGGTCAGAAGGTGTGACCCTGATTTGGGAATTAAGCCTTTGAGCAAAAGGGAAGCCAAAGACCTGTATGTGTATGAAAGTTCTGTGGCTGTATGCTGAGTCCAGCTATAACCCCCCCCCCACCAGATAAACACCTTTTTGAAATGCTGTACTGCTTAGGTATACTCTTCAGTATACTTATGGCACCCAATACCTTTCTCTGTTTGTTATTTTAATAAAGATTACATTGTATTTTTCTAAATTCTGACTCAGTAGAGTATTTTCCATTAGTTCTAATCAGTTAGTAACATGCTAGCCTAGATCAGTAAATCATTCTGAATAACAACTGAGAGGCTTGACCCTTTATACACTAAGGTGGTGGTTTTAAAGGGGAAAGCAGGGGCCAAGGTGCTTTAGCAGGCTGGGAGGAAAGCAGGCCTGGCCTCCACAATATAAAATGGTGTCAGAGCAGAGCATCTTTTAAAGAAAATGTACTGGAAGCATACCTGATGACCTTAAACATCACAAGATGTTGATTTGCACTTCAGTGTGTTTCTTTCTGTTTCTGAAGGTCATATGGAACAACAGGAAAGAGAGCGAAATCCAATGCCAGCAGGAATTCTAAGTTAATTAGAGGCCCTTAAATAATCATGGAAATGTTTCCTTCACTTCCAGGACATGTTGATTTCACTATAGAAGTGGAGAGGGCACTGAGAGTTCTTGATGGTGCTGTCCTTGTATTGTGTGCTGTTGGAGGGGTTCAGTGCCAAACAATGACGGTGAACAGGCAGATGAAGCGGTACAATGTCCCATTTTTGACCTTCATCAACAAATTGGATCGAATGGGCTCAAGTCCAGCCAGAGCTCTGCAGCAACTCCGGTATGAATTCCAGAATCAGAGAATTCCAACCCATACCACAAATCAGAGAGAAACCTGGGCTAAACATTTTAAAAGTCATCTGACAAAATGCACTCATCTGTGGTGGAATGTTCTAGACTAGAATATCTTTCTTCTTAGTGGATAGATGGGTAATTGGTTCAGTAGTGAGTGTCATATGTGAAATGGGTTGAAGAATCCTGGCTAATCAATCCTTTTAACACTTTTGATGGCTGTCACTCGTGAGGGATGCTATATCTCACCATATGAACCTCTTTCTTCTTCCATAGTAGTGCTTGAGCCATAGACCTTTGATATTGTCCATTGTTGCTAACACATTGGAGATTGTAATATCTTAAACATGCAAAATCTTGAAGTTAGTGCTTGTCTGGTGCCCTACCATTCTCACCTCTTGATCTGGAATCTTAGTAGGGTCTCTCCTTCTGTGTATAGGTGGACTTGAATTAAACGAAGTGGACCTTCATGGTAAGAAATGGTATCTATAATGGTGATTTTATAGGATAATTGTATTGATTTTTTTTAATTTCACAGATCCAAGTTGAATCACAATGCTGCTTTTGTTCAGATTCCTATGGGGCTGGAAGGAGATTTCAGGGGGATCATCGATCTGATTGAACAAAAAGCAATATACTTTGATGGTGACTTTGGGTAAGGTGTCTGGGCACCTTTTAAATTTGAATATTTAACTTACTAAGCAAGGGTGTTACATCCTTGGTATCTGAAGCAAAGTGTATCCTCTTAGCCACTGGCTTTTCAGTGTGCATTTTTTGTACTGATTTTAAGGATCACGGATGGTTACGTTGGCACCAACTAAATATAGCTAATATAAGCATGCTGGTTTGTGTTGACACTACTTCCTTTGTAATGGCTCCCATAATTTAGTGTGACATGACCAAGCAGGAACAAGCCATAGCATGCCTCATGGCCGTGTGCTCCCCACTGGCCTACTCCAGTGTGGTTGAGAGGAGCAGGATAGAGGGTTTTGCTTAGCTTCTACAGTTGTCATGTCATCAGCACCAGTGAACTGCAATGAGTATTAACTATGTTTAGTTTTAAAACCAGGCAGCTTCAGTCCATAATTACTGGCATATTTAAACAGTTTTAAATCAAATGTGTATGCTAGTCAACCTAACTTCTTACAGAATGCAAAATCAACTGAAAGTATATCACTTGTAAGAACAAGTCTAAATTTGCTGCTAAATTTCTTAAATATCTGGTTGTATAGTGAATACTGATGAGCAATTTGTTTTCTCTGTTTCTGTAGCCAGACTGTTAAATATGACGAAATTCCTCCTGAATTCAGAGCAGAGTCAGTGGATCGCCGCCAGGAACTAATTGAATGTGTTGCAAACATAGATGAGCAACTTGGAGAACTTTTTCTTGAAGAGAAGATCCCAACAGTGGCTGACTTGAAGGTAAAAGGGCTAAATATTCTTTTGTTTTGGAAACACTTACGAAGAACATTTGATCCACTGGAATGCATGGCGTCCACTAAGATTTCTGCATAGTTTTCTTTTCAAACCATGTCTGACACTTTCATAGGACTTAATCCACCCTTGGTTCATGGCTTGTGAACAGGTTAGATTGCCACCTCTTGGGGTGCTCTAGGGGTAGATTTCTGCAATGGTAGAGTGTTGGAGTAGATCAGGGTGGGCAACTGTGGAAGGTTAGGGAGGCTCACTAGCCCCTAGGAGACCTGGGAGGGTCACACACCCCAGTGTGCTGCCTGCCAAAAAAAAAAAAAAAAATTGGTTTGCCCCTAAACACCGACTAGGGGCTTTGGGGGGTATTTTCTACATCTGCATTTTCTATATCTTTGATCCCTCATCACCATTTTAGGCCCAAAAGATGGCTTTTTCAAAAAACAGGAAGTGAGTGGGGAGGGCACAAATGTGATGAAAATACCCCCCTTCTCTAGAGGAAATTTGGAGACTTTCTTAAAAACCTTTTTTAACCTTGGTTAACCTTTTTCAACCTTCTTGCGTAGAAGAGGTGGTCCTTGACACACCTTCATCTTGGTATTTCTGCTCAAGGGTAAGAATTTTAGCTCAGAGCTGGGCAGTGCTTGTGCCCCCCCCCCATGACTGTTTCTCTACCATCAGCCTAGCTTCTTGTTGCTACCCCCAAGTGCTAATTCTGTTGTCAAATATGTCATGCAGAATCATGCTTCCACAAGCTGCCAGGGGTGTGTGATTTTCCCCTGAAACAACATCATATTTCAAGGGAGAACACATGAGGTTCTTTCCCAGCAGCAGAAGTAGGAGGTAGCAGAAAGGGGCAACCCTCAGCCAGTTTGAGGTGTGGTGGTGCAGCCCCCTCAAACCTAAGAAGTTAGTTATCCTGGCTTCAGTGCTGAGCTTAATGTTGAATATGGCAGTCACATACTTCTTATGCTTTCTAAAATAATGATAATCCTTGGAATGTTACGGTTTGAGTGTTTCAAGTGTTTTAGACACATCATTCTAGTAACATTTAAGACAACCTTGTATGGAAGGTAAATATTTGTTAGGCCCTTTATTTCAGGTAGTGGTATTAGTATTGTTTTTCATGTCTCACCTTTTATTCAAAATTAGGGCTCAAGGCAGATTACAATTTAAAACAATGACAATATAGCTAAAAATATATAAAGTTCAATATTAAAATAGAATTAAACAATTTACAATATCAAAACAATTTAAAAGAAATTTAAAAGAATAAAAAGCAGTTTAATGAAAACAATACAGTACCCTCTAAAGTTCTTTCTTTAAAAGGACAAAATCAAAAGCCTTATAACACCACATTGTTATAGTGCCGTTATTTCACTTTAACTGCTTTGGCAACATCCTGTGGAACTGGAATTTGAAATTTTTTGGGGGCGGACATTTAGAATTCTCAGCCACAGAGCTTTCAGGCTTCACTAAGTTACAAACCCCTGAATTCCATAGAATATTGTTAGGGAAATTAAAGTAGAATAATAGCCCTATAAAAGTGCAGTGTGATAAAGCTATGAGTTGAGAAGGGATACCTTACTCGTGGTTACCTGGTAAATTCATAGGCACAATGAGTTTTGAACTGATCCTCTGTTTAGTCTTGGTTTCTAAGCATGAGCTACTTTCAGGGCTCAAATTGCCAACTGTTGTTGCTGCACACCAGGAGACATTCCTTTCATTCTGTGTTTGGGAAGAGCTACTTCCCAGTGCCAGAAGTTATACATTGCCTGCAGCAGATGCAAGACTCAGTCCTTGGCATCTCCAGAATCTCAGGTAGCAGGGCTGAGAGAAATCTGTCTAAGGCTCTAAAGAGCTGTTTGATGGCCCTTGTCCAGATGGATGACATATGAGGCCAGAGGAGACAGGACTGGGCACTGTGGACCAGTAGTCAGATTTGGTATAAAGCATGCATATGTTCATGCGCCTGGAGCAGAGCTGTTCTTTCTATTTTGTACATACATGGTCGGAAATGACATTTGGAAAAGATTACAGTTCCCAGAATCCCTGTCTAACCGTGCAGTCTGTGGGTCTCTGGAAGTTACAGTCCCAAAAGTAATCTTTCCAAGCTGTGCTAGGAAGGCATGTAGAAAGCCCTGGTATCTAGCATTTTCATGAAGAATAGCTAACTTTTTTCAAAAAAATTACATAGTCAATGTTTGATACTTTGTCTCTGATCTTAAGTTATAGGTAATAACCAATCCAAATGATACGTGTGAATGTGGTGGTGTTTTGGGCAATGTGAACTAATGTGAATGTGGTAAAATGTGGACAGACCTCTTCTGCAGTGAAGTAAACATTCAGACAGGCCATGATCCAATGGTTAGGTCAGTGTTTTGGAAAGATATGTTTTTTGGATTACAACTCCCAGAATATCCCTTGGCTGTGCTGCTGGGAGGATTCTGGGGGTTTTAAACAAGCAAGTAAGCAAACAAAAAAGGAACTTTGCCATTAGGTATATGGGTTGTATAGAGTTAGGGTATATGGTTGCACCAACATTGAGGACTCCCAGTGTGCAAAATGTCCTTAAAATGGCATGGATTAGTCATGTCCTGTCCTCTCCTCTGTCATGTGCCTCTGATTCAGTCACCTGCAACCTCCACTTGCAGTCCCCATTCTCAATGGAATCAGCAGATGGATTGGTGTTGAATCAGAAATGCCTGCCCTCAAATCTCAGCTCAGCCATGGCTTTGTTTGCTTCATATTTTGAAAATTATTGTGCACCATGACTTCAAGTTGTCTTGCCATAAAGTATAGTTATGGGCCCACTCAGAAGAAGAGGAGACACAAGCAAGCTGAGATTTGAAGGTAAAGATATTTAATTCAGCCCCTACTTCCCAGAATTATTGAAGAGGTGGGTTGTAACAGAGATTTTTTTAAAAAACAAAATCTGGTCTATAACACAAAAACACAATTGGATTATGATTGAAAATGAGTGAATAACTCAAAATATTTTTGGATAAGACTCGTAAATGGGTAAACCAACCATGATTAATGGGTAGGAAAATTTTAGCACAGTGGTTTTGACTGCTAGGGGTGTGTGTGAGTGTTTTAATAGGATACTTATACAGCTAGCTATCATGCAGAGATAGCTTTGTGTGTTGAGGCATCACATTTCTTTGCTTTTAGGAGCTGAACTCATTTGCGGTGTGTGCTGTACTGCGTGTGTCTGCAATATCTTTGTTATGACACTTTGCTGCTATCCAAGGAAGCAGCACCCTTTCACTATGAGGCATTAATAACCACAAATGACTGTAGAGGATGATCACTAGCTGAAGGAGACCAGCTGCTAAGTGTGGTGGAGAGAGCTGTGACGAGTCTTTGAGGTCACCTCTCTTTTCTTTTTTCTGAATTATAGAATGCAAGATTTGTTCTTGCATTTCTGTATTTGTTCCTGTGCAAAATCTGATGTTGGTGGGTGCTCTGTTTTGACTCAAGTTTACTTGCAACTAAAAATCCTTGGTAGTATATCCTCACCCCTCACTCCCATCTTCTTGTATCTAAATTCAGGGGCAGTTGGTGTAAGCAGACACTGTTTCACCCTAGCTGAACCCCCTAGACAGAACTGAAGTTGGCTTAAGGACTTGATGAGCATGGAAAATAACGGCTTTTGAATCTAGAAATAAACCTCCTGTTACCCTCGTTAGCCTTTGATGACTTTGTGGTCTGGAGAAATGCTACATGGGGGTTATGTAATAGTTTTATGCTTTATTCCACCTCTTACACAACACTTGAGAAGAGCAGACCCATTTTAAGTGTTGCTGAATGCTCTCTTACTCCCAAGGGTCAAAACACCTCAGCCTTTCTGTTGGAGGGCTAATGATGTTATCCGTCACTCTGATGGTTCACAGGGGACACAGAACTAATTTGAGTGTCTGAGGATTTTGCATGGTCCGGGAGATTTTGTTCATCATTCCTTCTAATAGCAATTACAGGTGGTTGAGTGTGTGTTGGTTTGGAAGCAAAATGGGACCATCCAAAAATAAGGTAGCAGTTTCTCTAAACAGAGGGGATTGCCTGGGCAGAATGCTGAAGTACATGTGTTTGTGAATTAAAAGAATTATATTCAGACATTCAAAATGGCCTAACAAACAACTGAAATGCTAAACTGTAGAGAATGTTGAGGTATCCTAGGGTAGTATGGGGATGGAAGCTGGAGATGGGGTAATAAGAGAGAATTGGCTTATTATGGTTTATAATTAGCATTGGGAGGAGATTTGGGTTGAGAGGCATATATGCCATAAGGGTAAAATCTTCCCTACACAATATAGAGATGTTTCAGAAAGAAGAAAAGGAAAAAGGATATTTACCATTTGTGAATTTGATTTTTAGAATTCAGAAGGCTACTTCTTACGTTTACACTCAAGCAAATGTGTACAGTATTTTTGGTTGAGGCTTGGAAGGAAGTAATATTTCTCTCCCTGTGGGATGAAGAATTCATCTTAAAATAAGCTGTTAGTTGGTGTACTGGTAGATGTAACCAACAAGTAGGTATTTGCATCAACAGTACATTTTCTGGTTCAAAGTGACATTGTTTCTGGCAACCTCTTGCCAAAAGCAAATTAATTGCATATTATTTAATAGCTGTGGAAAGGCCAAAAGGCAGGTTTGTTTTTGCTGGTTTGTCACGAGCAATGGATTTCTCTGCTGTGGCTGGCAGCCAAGTTCTGGTTTAAAATAATTTTTCATGGAGAATACATTAGATATTTGTTGTGAATGTCATGGTTTCGGCAGCCAGTGCTCATTAAACATCAAGTGCTTAAATAAACTTCTTATTTGCTGATATCAACGTGTTATTGCCAGGGTAAAAGACTGATATACTACAGCTGCAGAAGACAGGAAACAAAAATACCAGAAAAGAGAGCTGAAGTTGCAATTACTTTAAGACAAAGAGAGGCATTCCCAGCCAGTACAGTGAAGCTGCCCCTGTGCTATGACATGCTGTTCCCTTTTCGCACAGTGGAAGTGGGAAGTATGTAGTACTTCAGGGCTTAACTCGGAACTTCTGGTTCAGAAGCCTTAAAGACCTTGCCTTGCAATTTAAGATGGGCTCGGGAATCCAGCTTGCAAAGAGATTCCTCTTTGCAATATAGCTTCTAGAATCTTCAACCATCCTGACTTATGGTGACACCACTGAGGGGATCTGTGATTTGCAGTCCCAAGGTCCTTATTCCAAGTCTGAGCTCAAGAACACTTATTCAGCCTCAAAAGAAAAATAGATGGATAGTCTTGACATTTACAATTAGCAAGCAGTATGAAGCCTTGAGACAAGACAAGCTTGGGATCAATAGTAGGACCTTGGTCTACTGACTCTGCCTCTTCTTGTAGCTTAAGCCACAACCACAAAGGACCTGAGTTGGAAAACATACCTTCCAGGTCTAGAGTGGAGTATGGCTCTGTATAGCTCCTACTTGGTCTTGATGGCATACTAGAAATGAGGCTGTGGCTGCTGCACTATTAAAGATACAGGATACTGATTCATTTAGGAAAGGCTCTACTGCCTGGACTGGGAGGTGGTCTTCCATTTTCACCTTCCAGAAACAGAAGTGCCTTCCTCCAGTATCTCTACCTGAGCTTCCTGCCTTATGGTGGGAGGCAGCTTCCTGTACACTGCTGGTGATAACATGCATATAAAAGAATAATACTACTAATAATACTAATCTGAACAAAGCAGTGAAAGCAGCCAGTAGTGGACTGGGGGATCCAAACTACCCAGCTCCCATTTTCCTATATTCTCAGTTATTGTCCTTGTCCTAGACTTTTGTGGCTGCAAAATGCAGAAAAAAACATAGGAGTATATACTCACAGGTAGTGCGGGTCCCTTTTTAACAGTTGCTTTCTCATGTATCTAGTAAAATAATACTGTCAATATTTGAAGCTGTTTCTGTCTTGCTCTCCCATGGCTTTTGCACAAACTTGATGTGAAGACTACCACTGAGACTTTGAGATTTGTTTTCTAAGTGACATTTGACCAGGTCCTGAGTTATATAGAGCAGAAGGTTTCAAGAAAACTTTTGTTCTTGTTGCTCAAGTTCAGAAGCCGAACATGGGTCCACCATAGTGGAAAAAGAAGCAACCACTCTGTCTGTGTTGCTGCTAATATTCTTACAATTTTTTAAAATCCTTCAGAGTATATGTGTTATAAGTACTCTTAATCACAAATGCATGGATGTTTTATTTGTCCCTAGTCGGCAATCAGAAGAACAACACTTAGTAAATCCTTCACACCTGTGCTGGTTGGAAGTGCTCTGAAGAATAAAGGTGTGCAGCCTCTGCTGGATGCTGTTCTTGAATACCTGCCAAACCCTTCAGAAGTGCAAAACTATGCCCTTTGCAATCAAGAGTGAGTATGCATAATGAAAGTGGGGAAAGCAGACCTTTTTTCCCCCTAAAGGAATAAATGTTTTGTATTATCTTGTACTCTTTCTTGGGAAAGGAAGGGCCAAAAATGAAGAAGGGCATGAATCTTCCTCCCCAGGACATAGATTACTGTCCTATATGAATTTGCTTGGAAAGAAACTTCACTGAAGACATTGATCTTTGTTCTGCATTGCATAAGAATTCTACCTACTCTGTATTCTTTTATGTTTGTGCTATTTAAAAAAAAAAGCAAACCAGTTTGTTGGCAAAAGAGGCAAGTAGTGCCAGATTAATTGTAATAAATAAGACAACATAACACTGTCAGAAATAAATGCTGTCACTTTTTCTTCAAAATTTTGTATTAAATTTAGAAGTACATAATATTCCCTGTAGAAATATATTGGAGAAAAGGTAGAACTACTTAACACCTTCTTTGCGTCCATTTTTTCCCAGAAGGATACAAGCACTCAACCTGGCAGTTGGGGAGCAGGTGAGGAAGAAGGGGAAATGAGGCACATAATAGATAGAGAAGTGGTACAGGAATGCCTGGCCACACTGGATGAATTCAAGTCTCCAAGGCCAGATGAATTGCATCCTAGGATATTAAAAGAACTGGCAGAGGTCATTTTGGAACCGCTTGCTATAATCTTTGAGAAATCTTGGAGGACAGGAGAAGTTCCAGAAGACTGGAGGAGGGCAAATGTTGTCCCCATCTTCAAGAAGGGAAAAAAAGAGGACCCAAATAATTATTGCCCAGTCAGCCTGACATCAGTACCCGGAAAGATCCTGGAGCAGATCATTAAGCAGTCAGTTTCTAATCACTTAGAAAGCAATGCAGTAATCACGAGAAGTCAACATGGATTTCTCAGAAATAAGACATGCCAGACAAATCTTATCTCTTTTTATGACAGAGTTACTAGCTTGATAGATGAGGGGAATGCTGTGGATGTAGCATATCTCGATTTCAGTAAGGCCTTTGACAGAGTTCCCCATGACATTCTTGCAAAGAAGCTAGTAAAATGCAGGCTGGACAGGGCTACTGTTAGTTGGGTTTGTAATTGGTTGACCAACTGAACCCAAAGGGTGATCACGAATGGCTGCTTTTCATCCTGGAGAGAAGTGACTAGCGGGGTGCCTCAGGGTTCTGTCCTGGGCCCAGTGCTGTTCAATATTTTCATCAACGATTTGGATGAAGGAATAGAGGGCACGCTGATCAAATTTGCAGATGACACCAAATTGGGAGGGGTTGCTAATACACCAGAGGACAGGATCAGCATTCAAAATGACCTGGATAGATTGGAGAGCTGGGCCAAGGCTAACAAAATGAAATTCAACAGAGAGAAGTGTAAGGTCCTACACTTAAGTAGAAAAAATGGAATACAGAAATATAGGATGGGGGACATGTGGCTGGTTAGCAGTACATGTGAAAGGGATCTAGGAGTCTTAATAGACTACAAGCTGAACATGAGTCGGCAGTGTGATGCGGCAGCCAAGAAAGCCAATGCAATTCTCGGTTGCATCAATAGGAGTATGGTGTCTAGATCGAGGGAGGTACTGGTACCACTCTACTCTGCCTTGGTTAGAGCTCATCTTGAATAGTGTGTCCAGTTCTGGGCACCCCAATTCAAGAAGAACGTGGTCAAGCTGGAACACGTCCAGAGGAGGGCAACCAAAATGGTGAGAGGCCTGGAAGCCATGCCCTATGCGGATAGACTTAGAGAGCTGGGTATGTTTAATCTGCAGAAGAGAAGGTTAAGAGGGGACATGATAGCCATGTTTAAATATTTGAAGGGATGCCATGTAGAGGAAGGAGAGGGCTTGTTTTCTGCTGCTCCAGAGACCAGGATAAGGAGCAATGGATTCAAGCTGCAGGAAAGGAGATTCCACCTGAACCTCAGGAAGAACTTCCTGATGGTCAGGGCTGTCCGTCAGTGGAATACGCTGCCTCAGAGTGTAGTGGAGTCTCCTCCTTTGGAGGTTTTTAAGCAGAGGCTGGATGGCCATCTGTTGGGAGTGCTTTGAGGGTATTCCTGCATGACAGGGGGTTGGACTGGATGGCCTGTATGGTGTCTTCCAACTCTACATTTCTATGATTCTATGATTCTATGAGCCAAAGTAGCTTCAAAGAAAAAAAAAATCAAGGCTAACATAAAGCATGGTTGGTCACCTTCAGTTGTCTCTGGTGCTTGTTGGAAGGAAAGTGATATGGAAAGTCTACATTATTTGAAGCAGCACCCTGTGCTAGTTGTGTATACCAGTTGGAAAGATCAGTGAGATCAGAAGGGTAGCATTGTTTGTCCATGGAAGTAAACTCCCAAGAGACTTCTGTGGCATCTTAAAAATTAATTTATTGTGTCATGTGCTTTTGCAATATGAAGTCCACTTTGTAATATGTGCATAGCGTCTGTGGAACTGGTGGGTGCATCTGTGTGACCTGTAAGTGGCAGACACCTACAAAATCAAAAGCTCTGGATCTTTTCTATTGTTATCATCCCCAGTCAAAGAGTAGTTTTCAGCTGCAATTTAAACATTAGCCAGTTGTGATAGCAAATGATTTATAACTCTATCTATCTATCTATCTATCTATCTATCTATCTATCTATCTATCTATCTATCTATCTATCTATCTATCTATCTATCTATCTATCTATTTAAATATTTATATACTGCCCTATATCCAAAGATCTCAGTTTCCAGGATTGATTGGGGCAATAGGGAAAGTCCTTTTGAATCTCTCTCCAAATGCTTAGGGATAGCTGACGATGGACAAGGGCATTTCTTTGAAGTGGTGAAAGTGATACAATAATGGAAGTCTGGATTCTCCTCCACCCCCTGCACTGTCATCTCCAGTAAACTGGCTTTGCAGGCTTTCATGGTGCTTTAAAAACTTGCAAACTCTGATTGAAGAGAGGTGACTGTGGGATAAAAGAAATGAGCATGGGTCCTGTGGCAACAATCATTCTGTCACATCACCTTCCACTGTCTTAAAATACTACTGTCTGTGGTACAGCAGACATGGGGAATGTGTAGCCTTCCACATGTTGCTGGACTGCAGCTCCCAGGATCCTTAGCCAGCATGGCCAGTGGAACATAGTAAGGGATGACTGAAGTTGCAGTCCAACAACTAGAAGGCTACATGTTTTCTTTTTTTGCTATCCAGGATGCAGTAATGTAATTCTGCTGAAGAAAGAGTTTTTAATGTATTTTCTTCATTAAAATTGCTTTTAATCCAGCTGGGGTTTTAAAAATATGATAACATATGCGGTTGTTTTTTTGTTTTGTTTTGTTTTTTGCTGTACTATTTACATTAAGCTTGATGTCAGCCACCTCAAGTCCAAGTTTTGAGAGAAAGGTGGGACAGAATCTGTTGGGGGAAGAGAAGGAAGGAAGGAAGGAGCGAGGATTCTACATTTCCCTTGATCTTGTTGAAAAAATTGATTAAAGTATAGCAGCAGTCCACAAGAAGTGCAGGTTGATAAATTGTGTTAAATAATTGGAATTTAAACTAAATTTTAATGTTCTTCAAGGGATTCTCAGGAAAAATCCAAGATATTGCTGGGTTCTGTGAGAGACAATTCCATGCCCTTTGTGGGCCTGGCGTTTAAACTTGAGGTAAGTTTATTCTGGGGATTTTGAGATGTGTGTGGGGAGGCGGGGTACACAGAGTTTTCTAATTTAAAAGGCATTGTCTTCCTAAAAATCCAGGAAAAGGTCACTAGCAGTGATAATCTATTCCAAGTTATATTTTGTACCGATTTTCTCTTGACACCTCTAGTTCTTCCAACTTGTTGTCTCTCTTGATTTACAAGTGGCTGTTTTGTGTCACTTGCAGGCTGGACGATTTGGGCAGCTCACGTATGTTCGTGTTTATCAAGGGATGCTGAAGAAAAGTGATTATATATACAACACCAGGACTGGGAAAAAGGTGCGAGTGCAGAGACTTGTCCGCCTGCACGCAGACATGATGGAGGTTAGTACGATTGCAATGAGGATGCACTTTGTGTCTGATCTATGAGATGTTTTTACTGGAGATGAACTCCCTTTTAGTCAGAAAAGAAGACACCCCTTGGGTAAAGTCTGTATTCACTCATCTATATCAAAGATAAGGCTTTTCTAGTCAAAAGAGACGGTAGGAATGGTAAATTACTTGCATGCGCAGTGGGCTTTAATTTCCACGTTATAAAACTGTATCTATTTTTTCTCTTTAAAAAGCTAACATTTTGGTTTTAATGTATACCTTGCTTTTATCTTCAGCACCATCGCAAACAAATGGAGCCCCATAGGTTCAGTGCAGTCTGCCCCTCCAGCAGTTACCATCTGGCCCCTCAGTTTAGCTATTGATTCTGATACATTGCTTAAGCCACTTCCTCCCATGTGCACTGGAACCCAAGCAGAGGGTTGTTTGATCTGTCCTACATAGTGCAAAGAGCTGCAGAAGCTTTGTTAGGATTTCACTCCTTAGGTATTTTAGGCAAATAGGATTCAGAAAAGATAAAGAGAATAAAGGGGGGAAAAGAACTTCTTTTGACACTGTGGGGGAGTAAGACACTTTTGCCATTTATTTGAAGTGAGTGACTGATCTTTTTTACAAGTGCTTTGGTTGTTATTCAAGCTGAGGAACAATGTGCTAAGGAGGCTTCTGTTTGTGTCTCAGCTAATGCAGGAATGAATTCATAGAAGGAATCATTGCTGCTGATCAGTCATAGAGTTGGAAATGACCCAAAAGGTCATCTAATCCAATCTCCTACCAAGGCAAGAAATCCACTCTTGCAGCATCCCTGATCACTGGCCTTCCAGAGAAACCGCCAACAAAGGGGAACCTCCCACCTTCTGAGACAGTCTGTTCCAGCCTGCTAGGTTTAAATTATGGCCCTCTGTAAAAATTAGCTGTCAACCAAGACTGTAGGCTAGAGAAATCAGCAGTATTTTTATGATCTGCTCTGGTTTGTTCTACTCTACCTAGCTGTTGCTTTTTATTTATTGTTTTGCCAGTGGAAACCACTCACTTGTCTGCCTGCTGGCTCATACTAACCATTTTCTTAGCAAAATGAATAAACTGGAAAGGATCTCAGTATTACAGATGAACATTAGGGTCAGTTTTCTTCTGCACAGTTAGCTTTTGATCTTTAGCCTGTGACCTTTCATCTTTAGCCTCTAAAAATCACTGTGCCGCATCACTGATGTCAGTGAGGCAGGTTTTTTCCTTAATTGTTTTGCTGCAGTCTCAGAAACTGCAGACAGTAAAAATACTTTTTTAAAAAATGTTGTTTCCTATATCAGCCTTCATCTACTTATCCTGTCTTAGAGCCACTCATCTCATGACACTCTTTTCCCCTTTAATAATCTAACTGGCCAGTCTTACACCCTGGCTGACTTGGCAGGGTAAGATGACTGTCTACCTCTGATAGATGGCTTTTACTGGCTGGTGCATACTAACAGATTCCAGGACAAATTGGATAGCTTAGCAGTGAGTTTTGGTCCAAGTACAAATGAGGGCTGTGCATCTGTACCAGAGGTGAGCAAATGTGCCGTATTTGGAGGTGTGTTCTGCTTCTGGGACAAGCTGGGAGCCAAGGGACAGTCTAAAGTTCCACAAATGGAAAGCAAAACAAAACTGGAAGCAACAACAGGTCCACTTCTGGTTTTGAAAAATTTGTATTTTTAATGTTGAATAGTGCAGGAGCCCTGTAATCTATTTCAAAGGTGAATCACTACTCCCAGAGAATTTGAGATTATTTTTTTCCCCAAAAGGGGCAGTTAGTTTAGCCCTGCTATTAATATTGAATACTGTTAGGAGAAGGCTGAGAATGCTGAGTCAGTTTCCTTTAGCCATCTATATTGGGAGTTCCATAAATGTGAATGCCATGTGAGTTTTTTTGTACATACTTAGTCAATTAGTTTCAAGTTCTGGGTGCTTGTTATACTTGTTTGGCTGAATCTCTTTTTCCTGATAAATCAGGGATAAACTTGATATGCAGCCCTTCCTCTGCTATAGAGTTGTTACCAACCTATGTTCAGCTAGACTGTACAGTGCAAGCAAGCTTCACTTGAAGCTGCAGCATTTGATCTCTCTTGCCATTTCTTTAATGCACAATTTCTTGTGTAATACTATAAGGAGTACCTAAAATGTTGTTTGCTTTGCCAGGATGTGGAAGAAGTTTATGCAGGAGATATCTGTGCATTGTTTGGCATCGATTGTGCTAGTGGTGATACATTTACAGATAAATCTAGCACTGACCTTTCCATGGTAAGTTTTTCCTTAGTTGAACTGTTGTAGCTTTATTTAGATTTAGGATGGTATCCAGAATTGTACAAATGGGAGACTACTCACTCAACAGGACTTTGTCCCTCTCTTCTGTCTTCAGTAGCTTCCTGCAGATCTGCTCTAAAGGATCTTCCAGTCTTCCCAAACAGATTTCGAGGCCCTATGGGGGAAGTGGGGGGAAGCTTACCCCCTTTTCTATTCTAGATAAAAGTAGTTCATTTAACATAATGCTCTTACTGGCTTTCACCATTAATTCTTAAAGTTGCTCCATTGTCCTCCTCAATAAAAATACCATCTTTACAAAAGAAACTTTCAAGGTTTTTTTGAACAGGAAAATGGTGTTTATTTTTAAGACTTCTTTTATAGCTGTTACAAACTCTTAAAAAACTATAAAAGCAAGATAATATGTAAGATTATACTAATTAAAATTCTACAATCTGGTGATGTTGAAAGGGCATAGTCAGGAATGTGCAGTATAACAAATACCACTTTGTTTTGTTTTTAAGTATCAGGCTCTGTTAGATATACAGCATTATCTAGAATCCCAAGGGAGGAGGTATTTCAATAGCCTGGTTTAGTATTCTGATGGGTGGAGCATCAGGGAGCAGGGACACAAAACAGGCTTGAAGTCTCTTGGCCTCGGCCCACCACACCGTAGTGACATGAATGAATGAATCAGGGAGATCCTACACTTATCTGAACACAGGATTTCTCTGAGCGTAGTTCATTACCAAGCCTCAAGGTGAGGAAAGTTTTTTAAAAAATGGGTAGGCCAGCTACCAGTATCTCATGTCCACTCCTATTAAGATGCTAGATATAAAGTATCACCTGAACAGACCCCAAGTGAGGTGAATTCACTCGTATTTTCAAGCTTTCAAAATATTTCTGGGAAGATCAAGGCCCAGTTCAGGTATAACAATGAATGTCATACTAGCAAACCAAGCATCCACATAAACGCATTTTCCTCTTGCATAATACAAAACTTCTGTTGTTTATTAAAACCACAGCTTTCTGTTGCCTCCAAACTGGAAACATGTGTTTTAAATCTCTGATTACAAGCCAAGTTATCAAACTATGATGTGATCCTCCAGTGCAAAACCATGGTTTAACAAATCTGGAAGTTTTGAATTATGACAGAAGAGAGATGTGGGTGTTCTTTTAATTAAAAAAATGGTTTATTATACCAAGATTGTTATGCTTGAACAGACCTGAATTTTATAGGAAATAAATGCATTAAGTAAGAAGAAAATCTGGAGGTCATCTATTATAAATGCTTTCTTAATGAAATGTGTAAACAAATGTAGTTTTTGAGCACACATTTCTTTGAATGTAAATGATTTCTGCGAAGAACATTTCCAGAAGTTTTATACTGACAGAGAATTTTTCATATTAATTTTGTTTTGTTTTGTATAGGAATCTATTCATGTTCCTGATCCTGTCATTTCAGTAGCAATGAAGCCATCCAACAAGGTAGGATTCAGAAGTAAAAAAAAAAAAAAGGTTATTATTACTAGAATTTGGGGAAAATGCTGTGATCTGATTTCAGAGGAAACTGTTTAATTGCATTTACTAAGTCTGTTCAGGGAGTTAACTAAGCCACATCTTTTAATGTGGAAGTACCCTTCTACTAACAAATGTTGATAGGTTTATGCCATGGCAGAAATTATGCATGTGTGTGCTCAGTGTTATCTTGGCTAATGTCAACATTACCTTGAGTGAGAGAAGTTAAAGATTGTGCCGCTGGCATGTTTTGTGAGCCTCCAGAAGTTTATTGTGATTGTCATGCTGTATGTTGCTGAGTTTTTGATGTCTTTGTTTTGGAATGCCTTTGAAGATGACTGCTCAAGGGAAATGGACTTTGTATTATGTGATGTACTGTGTATTTGTAGTGTTCTTTTTAACATTTCTGCTTTTAACTGGTTTTAATTGTATTGATAGTTTGATCATATATTAAACTTTCATATGATGTGTATTTTTAGCTATGTTTGTTTTAACTGTTGTAAGCTGCTTTAAGTCACAAACTGAGAAAGAGGTAGGATATAAATAAATATTGGTATAATAATAGCTTTATTGGATAGTCAGAGTCCTGGGTTATTGGTTATGAAACAATTAAAACTGAAGACATTAATTTACACTTGTGGACTCTCTTTCACTCTAGAATGATTTGGATAAGTTTTCAAAAGGTATTAATCGCTTCACAAGGGAAGATCCCACATTCCGAGTTCATTTTGATACTGAGAGCAAGGAGACGATTGTTTCAGGAATGGGAGAACTACACTTGGAAATCTATGCTCAGGTGATGATTAAGACTGCATTGGTGAACTATGCTGCTGAATCTCAGTTTTATTTCAGAAAGTGTTTTTTTAATTCAGCTTTATAGCCTAGCTGTGTTCATTGGTTACATGCATAAGAATGTTGTAAATTATATAGTACTGGTTTGACTTCTGCAATTGGACCTCAGCTAACAGTTTCTTTGAGGTTCCAGGTTCTTCTTTCACAGCTACAGGATATGGATAAAAGCAATACTGTCCCCAAAAGTATTTCCTTGGAAGGAGGGCAAAGGCTTGTGTATGTAATACATATGGCATTATAATTTGTTATAGAGGAAAAACCTCAACAGAAATCAAATTTTATATATGATGGTAAAAGATTTCTTTAGCTTGGCTGAATATATTTGGCAGCATATTGAAACCAGTATAATTGTGGTTTTTTTTTTAACCCAGCGAATGGAAAGAGAATATGGTTGTCCCTGTGTTACTGGAAAACCTAAAGTCGCCTTTAGAGAGAGCATTGTAGCAGCTGTACCGTAAGTATTCACTGTTGCAAACAAGAACCAGCCAACCCAAGTTCAGGAGATCTGTTTGCTTTGGTTCTCATAATATGCATACTGTTGGGGTTTTTGAACCCGAATTAGCCTAATGTTCTTGTTCTATCTGCATATAGTTGCTTTAAAGAACTATTTAAAAAACCTCTAAGAGTAGAATAGAAGGTGTGTAGCTAATCTTGAGCTGCACGTTTTGGCTGGCGGCTATTCCGTGTTACTTTCACTCCATGCTGTGGGTGCCATAGGACTTGCATATGCCAAGGAAAAATTTCCTGTAGATAAAAGAACACCAGATGTTAGGAAAATCTGAATGTTAGCAAACACAGGGAAGTGTATTTCAGCTCTGTTCTTCTGGAAAAAATAATTTCCTTATCTAGTACGTTTATCTCAGGTCACATTTCTCCCCCGCCTCTTTTCTCATTTATATGTTCGTGAAGTATAGTGAACTATAGATGAGAACAATCCAGAAAGTAGATGAAATGAAATGGAAAAAAACTTTTCTAAAATAATGGCAAATAATTCCACACATTATTGGCTTAAAGTCAACTTTTCAAACCTGTAATATACAAGTAGGCTATCTTTATAGGCAATACAGATAGGTATGGGCTAGGCATGGCCTACAAACTGTGTGCAGCCCCCACCCACCATGGGGGGGGGGCATCCTTAAAAAAATCTGTGGACCAGTCTATTCCACAGATACAGTAGCATCTTGGAAATGCCGTAAGTTGAATCCAAAGGTTCTCTTCCTCTCGTGAAAAAAGCCTTCCTCTAACAGAGGTAGAGAACATGTGGAAAGAAGAATCTTCCTTATGAAAGAGGAAGCTGCACTTTGCAATATATTTTGAGTCCCTTAAAACCCTGTGATTCCGCAGAACAACATAAAATACCTTTTTATGTATAAGGAGCTGATTCAGAAGGCAAGCGATGAACATTTCCCCTTCTGTTCAGTTGTTTGTGTCCTTCACACATAAAATTATGCAAATATAAGCCAAGGCTGCTATATATACAGTAAAGGTCCAGTTAGAACTGTGAATATTCCATGTGAAAAAATAATAATGGTACTGCAGCTAATTACTCAGCATTGGCAATTGGTCTGAAAGAAAAGAACACAGCCTTGGCTCTTCCACTGCCTTTAGTAGAAGGATGATTCCAAGGGAGTGAGTGAAGCTTTTCACAGCAGGGAGTGAAACCTTATTATCTCATAAAAGCTGATAATGTAATTGCTGTTGAAGAAGACTTAGAGCAATAGATGCAAAAGTGGGCAATCTTCAAATGGCACTTAAATCATTAGCCAAAAAACCCCAACAGCCCAATTTTATGTAATTCTGCTTGCTTATTAAATTTGCTTAAAAGTATTAGGGTTTGTCCCACACCACTGGGAATTTTCTTCAGCTCTTCCTCTAGTTCTTGGGATTGCAGCAGGCATTAATCACTTATTTTCAAAGACAGATTTGTAACCACAGGAGTCAAAACTTTTAGCATTAGGAGCTTTCTTCTTTTTCAAATAAAAAAAAATCATAGCAATTCTTAGGAAACAAAACTCTGTTGTTCCACATGGTATTCTATATTTTTGTCTGCATTGCCTCTAAATGGCATGGTCATAGCGCTGGGTGGTATACTTTATCTTGAACTAATGTTGTAAGCTGCCTCTAAACACATTAATTTTTAGACCATTTTGATCCTATGTTCTGCTGCACAGCAAGCCCCTCAAGCTGGGCATCAGGCACCTAATGCCCTTGCTCTCAGCTATGAGATGCTTGAGTGTTGACTCCTCTCCTGCCATGCTGTTATGTGTCCTGGACTCCTGTTGCAGTAGTACCTATTAGAATTACCTTTTTGCAAGGAAGGCTCTTAACCCCCTCCCCCAATTCTTTGAAACTAATAAATGACTAAATAATGTTACTTACCTGGGAGACAATATCATGGATTAAAACCACATATGAAAATTCAAGATAGTCATCATTTCTCTTCTGAAACAAAACAGAACAGAACACTCCACTTTAGTAAGCACAGCTCTCATTTTAAATGTGTTCATTTAACATGAAATGCTAGAGAGCTGAATAATCAAATGAGGGTTTTGTTTTGTTGGTCATTTTAACCACATAAAATCTGGTAAGCAAGACCGTGAGGGTGCTTGAATAACTGTGTGCCATTTCATTTGTTTTTTCTTTTTAAACAATAACAATGAATCATTATATTATTGTAAGAACCAATTTTTTTTTCCATAAACAGTTTAATAGGGTCAGAACTGACTCATGGGTGTTTTCATCTTAATGTTAAAAACACTTTGGAGAATCCTTCCTTGGCCTGGATTCTTCTAGAACTTTTTGCTCTCAGATTTTTGGTAAGAACGTCAAATTTTTGAAAAAGGAACATGCAACAATGCCCTGTTTTTTATATAATTTAAAGCACGTGTGTAGAATGCTAAAAACACAACTGTTTTAAATGCCAAAAGATTTTTTGGATTCTCAACCCTGTTAACCACAATGTGTGCTGTCCCCAACAAATGGAATTATAGTAGCGGTGGTAGTTGTAATTATAATGGTGAGGCAGTGTAGCAAGCACAGTGGTGTGAGTTTTAGGCTTGGACTCTGGGAGTTCAGATTTCAAATCCCTGCTAAACCATGGAAACCCACTATAGGCTACCCTGGGCAAGTCACGCTTCTAAGAGGAAGGCAATGGCAAGCCTCCTCTGAATAAATCTTGACAAGAGAATTCTAGGATAGTTTCATTGTAAGTAGGAGTTGACTTAACAATATGAGAACATAACAACAAAGAACGTGTAGCAAATAAAAAAAAAGTCTCTAGACTGTGTCACTAAGTTTGATGAAATCAGTTTTTGCTGTGAAATTTTAGTTTAATGACCCACCAGATCTATCTAGATGTGTATTCAGAAATATTGAAGGCATTCTTGAAGTGGGGTGGACAACCCCCAGAAATCCAGGGTGGGTTCTGCTCACCCAGAACCATGGAAGGTAGCACCTGGTCCTATAACCTACCTAGGCATGGCTGCCACAGAATCCTAATTTTGGGGGAAGGGGTGGGTAGATTTTTGCCCTAAACAGCCAACTGTACCCCCAGAACATGCAGTTATTATAACTGTGTTAGGTATTTTAACTAGTTGTAAGTCACATTTAATCTTGTCCTGGGAGAAAGACAGGATACAAATTAGATAGGAAGGTAGGTAGGTAGGTAGATGGCTGGGTAAAACATGCTACCTCAGGCTGTCATCAAAGAGATCATCCCACAAATAGCTGCTTTCTGCATGGAAGTGGGAAAGAGTCCCTGGCAGAAAACCACTTTTAAGTCACTTGTGAGTGAAGCTAACTTACCACTTGCTTGACACTTTCAATTTGTGCCATTTTGTACCAGGTGTCTTCTGTGGAATTCTGCCATATTACATACCCGCAGGCAACCAAGGCTAAATGCCGAACAGGCTCCATTTCTGCACTCATATTTCCATAACTGTCTGGCAACAAAAACAAAGTTAATATTGAAATATAGGGAGTCTTAAAGAGATTTTTGGCTAGATATTCTATAGAAATTTGTGTTCTGTGCCTCATCTCCCTTCCCCTCCAAAGCTCAGCAGTTCAATAAACTGTATGGAAATACATATGCCTTGTTGTCAGTTTGCACACCTTGTGTGCTTTACTTTTCATCCATATCTTGGATTTGTGTGAGCTAAAGAGCTCAGCTTAGAAAAAACAAGGCTGCACAGCTGGGGCATTATGACTAGGATACAGGAGGGAGCCATGGGTATCCTATCAAAATGCATCCTTCACTGTCCATTAGAATAACATACTGTCTACTTCTTTCCATCCATTTATACTGTAACCAGAAATACTAGCCCCTATTGTTAACTGTAAAGATTATATTAGAACAAGATATAAACATTCTCCAAATTTTACACTAGAAACCAGCTTTGCACATGTAGAATATAACTAAATGGAACAATATTTTTCAGAACAAGTAGCCATGTTAGTTTCTTGCAGAAAAAAAGCCCTCAGAGAATCAGGTGGCAGTTATTATTAATAATTGTTGAATTGGTTGAATGAAGGTCTCCAAGTCATCCTCTTATTAAAAGTCTTGCTAAGGTGTTGCAAATTCAAGGCTGTGGCTTCTTTGAGTCTGTCCACCTGTAATGTGGTTTTCCTCTTTTCTTACTGCCTCCCACGTTGCTGAGCATTATCATCTTTTTTAATGACTCATTGTCATCTTATTTCCAAAGAACAAAACCCTGAGTTCAATCGTTTTGGTTTCCAGGGATAGTTCTCAGATCCATTTATTTGTCTTTTTGGAAGTCCGCACTATCCATAAAACTCTCCTTCAGCATCACATTTCAAATGAATTCTTGTGGTGCTTTACTCAATTTTTTCTGCCTTTTGTGGACTGGAGCCTAATTCTTCAGATGCAGAACATTAACTTGAATTAGCAGGTTGAGATACACTTGGGTGTAGGGAAGAGAAAAATGTTAGCAGCAAAATCAAATTGAAATAAGATGTAAGAAACGGACTTACTGGATCCCACGTCTCCATAACCTCATTGCTAACTTTTTTCCTACTAGCCTATGATGACATTCCACGCACCTGATGACATAGACTATGGAAATGTATGTCATGGTAAATTATTACTAAGCCACAATAAATTGGGTCATTTTTAAAGTGGCACAAGACATATACTTTCTGCTTTAATAATACTGTTACACAGCTGCATATGAAATGAATTCATACGTATATAAAAGGGAAGCTGGAAAAGCCCCTATACTCCATGCCCTGCTTGGAGGAATGGTTGGTTGGAACTCATAGCAGGAACACATCAGTGAGGAAGGAGGACACACTTCATTATTTTATTGCAGGTTCCACTTCTGCTGTTTTAAAACTTCTGTTTAACATTCAAAAAGCAAAATTTCATGTCATGGAAATCTTAAAACAAAAAAACAAAAACCTGGAATATTTTGTGCCTCTAGTGGTTCAGAGAGATTCTTGATCCTGTTGTAAAATTCGTTATCTGCTTGCTCTGTATTGGTCCCAAACTCCCCTTCCACAGTATAATGCACTTCTGGAGCAACATGTGGGTCACCATGATGATAAAGAATCTCAGCTGTGCAGTTCACAGAACTATTCTGTTGGGGGGAAAAATTAACAGGTTAAAATCTTCACCTGAATATGTTAGCATGCTCTATTGAGAAATATGTTACTTCATTCTTGTACTTGAAACTTCTTAAGATATAGCAAAGCCATTCTTTCTGTTAGAATGGTCCCTTGCCTAAGTCTTAGTGTGAATCCTGAATACTCACAATAACTGAAGACAACTCTGAATTGAAAGAAAAATGTCAAGAAGATTCTGTCTCCTCCATTTTTTCATCAGCTACTCTGATTTATCATATTTATTATCTTTATAATGTGCCCTTCCATGTGATCCAGGCAACCCTTTCCCTTTAACCACATAACAACCCTGCAGTGTAGGTCAGTATGAGAGGAAATTAATGCCCCTGGTCGCTCAATGAGTTTTATCACTCAGTGGGGACTTGAAACTATATGTCCAAAGTCCTATTCCAGCCTTGTAGCTATTATTCCACACTAGCTCTCATGATGGCTGGAATTATGCAGATGAATAATACCATAGCTCTTGTCCTGTTATGGAATCAGCTTGTGATGGGTGGTTTGTTGCTGCAGGACTGACTGCTCCATGATTATAACAAACATGGCAGGGGGTTGGATTCTACGGCTGTTTTGGTCTCTTCCAATTCTGTAATTCTATGAAATACTTATAGAAATGGCAAGAGTTTTTCCAGAGCCAATATCAGAGCTTGATTGCTTGTCTGAGAAAGTCTGGTCTGACTCTCTTGTCTGGTGTTCTGTGGATAT
This sequence comes from Iguana delicatissima, assembly GCA_948472985.1. NCBI lineage: Eukaryota > Metazoa > Chordata > Lepidosauria > Squamata > Iguanidae > Iguana > Iguana delicatissima. The sequence goes on from CAOKZL010000850.1 coordinate 460,490, forward strand.
AATTCAAGTATTCAACAGCTATATACAAAATGAGCACATGTAGGGAAAGGTCAGGTGTTTTAACTTTAAAAATTCACATTAAAATATACTCAAAAAATATACTCAATTTGAAAAATTACATAATTGACAGGATTGCTTCATATAAAAATCAATTAGCTACATGCACATTTTAAACATAGCAGCATAAATGTTTGAACCAGCAAACAGACCCACAGATTTTAATCAGAATTCAATTTTCATATAATAATCTCGTTTTTGTTAGAGAGAGGGGGATACTTCACCTGCCCCACTTCTCATAGTGTGATGTATTCAGACTCCTCATCACGATATAATATATTCAGAGTGCTTGGTAGGGCTGTATGAAGTATGAGTATGAATCTGTGCTCTGGTCTTTACAAAGATTCCACTCTTGCTTCATTTTAAATGATTGCTGATGGATTGTGTTAGAGAAGATCCCAGTTGGAAAACATGCATAAGGCCCTCAACTGATAATAAATGAGTAGGCAGAACTTACTTTCTGAAGGAATTCTTCCATTGCGAACTTCAGGCGGTATTTATGTCCAACACCTGGAGTGTCCTTTAAAAAAGAATTGTTTTGCTTATTAAGAACATCTTGCCAGACTATGAATCTGACAATTGCAGAGGTGACTGAAAGAAAAAGAGAATACATAACCTTCCCTTGGTTCCAGTAGGAAAGCCATGCATTTGGTTAACCAATCTCTTCTGATGAAATCAGTGGGATTTAAAACACTTCAGTTTAACTGGGCAGCTTCTTGTATTTAAAAGCAGCAACCAACTGTCTCTTGGTGACCCACTGCTGATATCATGAGAATGTGACAGTGCTGATGGGGTAGTGATAACTTATACTGTCTAGTGATGAGAAATGAGAAGACACAATTTGCTTAGGAAGTGGTGACAAATTTTGACTTGCTGTTGTGTAAAATTATGCCCAAAGATATGACTGAGTGATTTCTGTATTGGCTGCAATCAGGGAAATCAGGTTTTATGAACAGATGAGCATCTTCATTAAGTAGGGCAGCAGTGGGCTCTCCAGATGTTGTTGGATTGCAACTCCGAAGACCATTTCAACAGTGGTTTTACTGACTAGAACTGTTGGGTGTTGCAGTCCAACATGGGGGGTGGGCACAAATTGCCAACACCAGGTATAGAGAGGAAATGTTTCCAAAAATCAACCTTGGAATTTTTGTTTCCACTTTTAATAGGTTGGGTAAATGTCAGAAATATATCCTTAAAATTGTTGCAATTGCCTTTGTTTCTGCCTTGGTGGAGGTAGCAATAGGGAATGGCAGAGGATGTCACCAGCTAAACCTGCAAGCCGGATACTGGGCTTTGAGGGGATAATACTGCAGACCAAATGGGGGCAGCCTGACTCCAGGGGTCAGTGGGGCGGATGTCCTGGAACTTCAAGTAAGTGTGTCAGAGCGAAAACTGAAGAGGGCTCCTGTACTTTGAAGGGTTGTGTAGGAGGAATTTCAGCAGGGGTTCCTTGTCATGTAAGGAGTAACTCCTGCGGAAATCCCATCACCCACACAACCACTAATGGCGCAGGCGCCCTCTCCAGTTTTCGCTGGGCAACCCTAAGCTTCAGGGACCACCTGGCGGCAGCAAATCTCCCCAGAGGAAGAGGAAGCTTGGGAGCAACGATTTCGCTGGAAATGGTGAAATGTAGGCCATTTCGGCACTAGACTGAAGCCCAGCATTCCACAGGCTGTTGAAAGTGGAATCATAGCGCTATACCTCTAGTGCGGAAACGGCCGTAGTCTTTGGGGCGTGGGGGGGCTTGCCTAGCAAGTGTCCTGTCTCGCTGTTTTGTGTCCATCAGCGTTTGTGTGTATTTTTAATTGTCAGAACCGCGTTTAGACAGCAGACCCGAGGTTTCTGAGCCGGGCCTCCCCCCGCTCCCGGAGGCAGAAAGCGACCTCCTCCTCCTCCTCCTCCTCCTGCCGCCCCTTGGGTGGGACGCGGCCACGTGGAGCCCCTCCTCTCCTCGCAGGCTTACTCGGCCGGAGGTGCCCCTGCGCTACTCTGCGGGGCTTCTTCCCAGGCAAGCGTGCAGCCCGGGATGGGGGGCGTTCAAGAGCGGCTCTTCGCCCCCGATGCTCCCCTTCTCCGCGCCCGACGCCACCGCTCACCTCTCGGCTGGCTTGGCGCACTTCCCGCACCCCGAAGATCCGGTGGGGGCCGCCGTGCTGGTAGTTGATGTAGTTCTGCACCACGCCGGCCGCCCGGGTGGCCGGGTAGTGGGACGGCGGGATCTCCATGGGGCGCGGCGTAGAAAGGCGCAGGGCAAGGCCGCGGCTGCTCCCGCGCCCGCGCCCGTGCCCGGCTGGCCGAGCGGAAGGGTCCCCCAGGGCGGACTGGGCGTGGGCGTGGGCGTGGGCGGCGGCGGCCGCCTCGGCGGCGCACGGTAGGCGGCGCGGTGCCGCCGCCAGGGAAGCCGGAAGCAGCAGCCCCAGAAGGAAGAGGGCGGGCGGAGCCGGGGCGCGCCTTCCGAAGGGTGCCATCTGGGCTGGGGCCGGGCGGAGCCGTGCCTCGCGCTCCTGGGGGCGCTAGGAGGGAGCCCCGGCTTTGCAGGGGTGGAAATGGCTTGCTAGATGCGAGCGGCTGGACGGTCAGTGCGGGCTCCGGGGAGTCGGGCCGGTCTGAGCCTCGCTGATCCGACAGCTCCTTTGGGCTGAAGTCCCGAGGGCGCGTCGGAGGGCGGCCCAGGCCCGTTTTGCAGCTTTGGCAAGTTTAGGGAGCGACATCCTTCCAGGCCAGGACGGCGGTGGACATTATTTTGGGAACGTGTGCCGGCCGAAGTCAGCGATAAAGCCGCATGCTTCTGAAGCTGCATGCTTTCTCAGGCCGTTTCCGCGCTACACTCTTATAGCGCTGTTATTCCACTTTCAGCAGCCTGTGGAATCCTGGGATTTGCAGTTTAGGGAGGGCCAGCCGGCCCCTCCCTAAACTGCGAACCCCAGGATTGCACAGGATGTTGAAAGTGGAGTAATCGCGCTGTAAGGGTGTAGTGCAGAAATGGCCTGTAAAGGAGATCCCGCTGAACTTGGTTGATCTTCCAGTGAATGCTCCTCTTTAAGACTAAGGGCCTTTCCACAGTGCACTGTTAGAGTGCTATTATTCCACTTTCAACCTCCTGTGGAATTCTGGGATTTGTAGTTCAGTGAGGCCCAACAGCTCTTTCTGGCTGAGAATTCTAAATGCCCCTCCCTAAACTGCAAACCCCAGGATTCTGTAGGATGTTGGAAGTGGAATAATAGCTCTGTAACTGTGTAGCATGAAAAGGCCCTTAGAGCCAGGGTCGTATCCCGTCCAGGTGACATTCCTTGATGAGGTTGGGTGGGTTGGGTTTGCAAGTCTGCTAGTCTGTCTCACAGGTGTGTTGTGAAGATAAACACGGGGAAGAGAGCCCTGTAAGCTACTTTGAGTTTCTTGGAGGATAGGATAAAATCGTAATAAAATTGGGTGTCCACTTTTCTTGAATATGACCTACTTTCTTAGGTGGTAGAGGCATTTTCTGAACTATGAACTTCGTAGCTGTAGTGTTTGGACATAAAGGGTATCCGAAGTGTTCTTTGGAGAGCCAGTGTGGTGTAGGGCTATGGACTTTGGGCTGTGACTCAGGAGACCAGGGTCTGAATCCCAGCTCAATCATGGAAGCCTGCAAGTCACACTCTCTCAGCCTCAGGATGGCAGTAACAAACCCTCTCTGAACAAATCTTGCCAAGAAAATCCTATTATAAGATCACCTTAGTGTTGCCATAAGGTGGAAATGAAGGCACACAACTAGATAATGTTCTATTCAGTTGTGAGTGAAGAGAACAACAGGTGAGCAGAATTAAAGAATCCAACTTGCAAAACTGACCTCTGGCAGTGTTGCTTTCACATGACTTTTCAACTCTTGATGTTTATTATTTGTCTAGGTCTGTTGTTATAAAGAATTGATAGGCCATGACTGTCATCCAGTCCCCTGCTTGGGTACAGACAACTAGTACAATTCTAATGGAAATAGCTACTTGTGCATTTATGTTAAGTACAGTATATTTCAAAATTTAGCTGTGGCTCAGTTTTTTTCCAATTATAGATAAGTATAATGCAGAATTTCTCACACGTGTACATGCCTCATCTGTTATGTTTACATATGAATAACTGGCTGTGGATTTAATAAAAAAATTACAACAATGAATTTTTAATGCTTTGTTTTTGCTCCCCCATCGTATATGGTTTGTGTGTATTTTTTGGAAAGTGGGAAGGAAGAAACAGAATAATGGTTGCTCTTCCTCTCCCCTATAAAGTCTTATCTTTTATGCGTGGCTACTACCCATTTTGAAAGCTGTGTTCACTAGTTAATGCCCTGGAATTCAATTTTCTTTATTTTTCTGGCTGTCTCTCTCTCTCTCTCTTTTTTTTTACGCAGTAGCAGACAAGGTTTTTTTGTTTGTTTGTTTTTTGAGGGGTGGGAGAAAGCAACAAGCAAATTTTCTATGTAGCACAAAGAAAATATGGCTCATCACAATGTTGTAGGATTGCAGTTCCCATAATCCTTCCTCACTGTCTATGCTGCTTGAGGCTGTTGGGAGCTGCAGCCCAGGAACTTCTGGCAGTTGACACATTCTCTCCCCTCCCTTTCCTGCTGTATAGCTTCTCTGTTTAGTTTTCCATGTATGAAACCAGTACTATCTTTCTCTCTTCATACAAAATGAATGGATAGTATATTGCACACTGAGTCATCTTTTTAAATGTCTTCTGCAGATTTGATTTTACTCATAAAAGGCAGTCTGGTGGAGCCGGCCAGTATGGTAAAGTGATTGGGGTTCTAGATCCTCTGGAGCCAGAGAACTACACCAAACTGGAATTTGAAGACAGAACAGTGGGGACAAATATCCCAAAGCAGTTTATACCAGCTATTGAAAAGGTGATTTTTCTCCCCAATACCATCTTTTACTCCTTATGCAACTGAGCATTTAATCTATTCTTTCTGTACCTTAAGATAATACAATAAGAACAAGGTGGCAAACTGGAAATGGACATCATCTGAACCAGCATGTCAGTTAGGAAGCCATACTAAAGCAAGACACATAAATAGGGCAATGATAGATAAAAACAAGAATGCAAAGAAAATATCCAAATAACAAAAGTCTATAGAGTTACATAACATTAAAAAAATTCCCTCCTGACTCTTAATGCACAGTTGATTGCAGGACATGTAGTCATATGATTTCCACTTGAGATTTCTGGCACCTCTTTCTTGAACCGTTAAGTAGAGGTGGATCTTCTGTAGTTGTGAGCTGTTGCTTGTGTTTCTGTGTTACTCAAAACTGTGTCTTTTCAAAAAGAATAATATAAATACTTTGCATTTGAAGTAGAGGTAATTTGCTCACTTTAAGTCACACAAATTAAGAAATCCAGCCTGTCTTTCATGTTGACTTAAGAAAACATTCTTATATGGTGAAAGAGAGCTATAAGGATGGTTTCCTTCCTTTAAAAAAGTAACACAGACCAACTTACCATAGTAACTCTTTTTTCATGAAGGAACAGGGTAAGAACAAGTGAACAGGAATGCTGCTGGGTTTTCTACCTTCTTATAATGTTTCTCTGCTTAAAAAATTGTAAAAACTGTACATGGCTATAGATTTAAAAATTGGTCTAATGCTGTAAATGTGGTGATGCTGATTGTGCTAAAGTTTGGGGGCAGAGTTTGAAAGTGGTTTAGCAAACAGTGGTTACAACATGGCTAGAATTCATTAAGGTTGGCATTGGTGGACATATAATGCTAAACCACTTGCAACTCTTCGATAGTGGAAGGAAACAGGAACTTTCTCTGCATAGATGAAAGAGGAAGCAGGAAAATATGTGTTTTGTATGTGTTCATTCTCAGTGTGCACTCTCGATTTTCAAATGACAGTTTTGAAATAATGAATATTTTTTCTAAAGTGAACCTGTGCTAGACTGTGTACATAGTAAGCAACTCTTTGGCCTTAGAAGTATCATTCAGGTCAAACTGGTTGCTTCAGTACAATTTAGGTGGTTTATTACAAACCTAATCTGCAGTGAACTGCTTTAGTCCTGCATACCCATTTAGTAACTCAGTTAATATTTCATTTTCAACAAATAATACCAGGGGACACATTATGTGTTGCATACTTGCCTGACATTCAAAGGGCTGTATGTAATCTTCCCTGTGCCCGTGTAGGTTTGCAGATTTCCTATTGTAGAATCCATCCCCACCCACTAGAAGGCAGAGCTTCTCTTGTTCAGTGTTTGTTGGGGGCCGTCACTGGAAGTGGAATGGCACTTGCATAAGGAGAGAGAGTATACCTTTTCAACCCCAGTTCTGTGAATTGTATGTGCAGTGTTCTAAGGTTCTGTTGTTGAACGGATAACATAGGATTTTTCTTTTATTCCACAGAAGTTAGTTGATTTGCAACAAAATGTCCAAATTGCAGCAATCCAACAAAATGAGATTCAGATGTAACATTGATTTCTTTTTGGAATACAGCCTATAAATTAAAACAAACATCATTTGAGGATCGCAAGCACTCAGCTAAGCTTCTGTTTGAAATGAAGAGTAAAACTGTTACAATTCTGCAGAGATCCTCTCCAAATCAGTATCTTTCTGACCTCAGTGAGAGTTAACCTCCTGTTTTGACTTTAGCTTGATGCTCTAATGTTCCAAAATTGGAAGAGAACAAGAGGTTGTCATTAGACAGCTATGATCAAAAGAGAAGGCTATGTCTTCTGTATGTGTTCTGTTATACTTTTTCTAATCTTTCATAATAGATGTTATAGGCCTAGTACATTGTACTATATAGATCTATTATAATCACTGAGATTTCCTTTGAAGTCATTATATTTAGGAATTGGGTTCCAAACTTACAAGTAAGCAGCAGCAACTTTTGAAAGCTGCGACTTCTTTTTGAGAGTATTATGGTTAGACTGAGAGCCGGCATGGCGTGGTGGTTTGAACGTTGGACTATAACCCTAGAGAGCAGGGTTTGAATCACTGCTTGGCCATGGAAACCCACTGGGTGACCCTGAGCATGTCGCACACTTAGGCCCAGAAAGCCCCATAATATGTTCATCTTAGGGTTGCCATAAGTTGGAAATGACTTGAAGACACACAACGGCAAGAATGGGTAGATTCTGCCCATGCACCCCCAGTATGTTGATGTCGGTTTACAATTTGTTGTAACTATACATTTGGGCTTTAGAACTGTGGCACTTAAAATGTAGCATTTCTTCTATGGTAGCATAACAGTGCATTGCTCTCTCAAGGATTTTTGTTTGTTTGTTTGTTTTTAAATTAGGCACAATCCTTATAGACCCATAGTATTTTGGCTGCAAATTACTATTTTGCTTTATAATTCTTGTCTACACATTTCTAATAGCATTCTAGGTTTTACCACTTGGAAATGAAGTAACTAATGCACAGACTGTTTTTTTATAGGGTTTTCGTGAAGCATGTGAGAAAGGCCCCTTGACAGGACACAAGATTTCAGGTGTACGGTTCGTCTTAGAGGATGGTGCTAGCCACATGGTGGACTCTAACGAAATCTCTTTCATCCGAGCTGCTGAAGGAGCTCTGAAGCAAGGTATGACTGCAGAGATGGGATACTTTCAGTCTCATCCTGAAAGGCCTCCTGCCTTTTCTTCACTTCTTCATACAGTTATCCAGAACACATATGTTAAAACAGTTCTGGCTGTGCAGTCCATCATTTTTCAGTCTTTTTAGTCACTTTTGTCAGAAGCTTTAGAAGTATAATTTATCATCAGTGTTGATGGTTTAAGGATTTGCCAATAGCTCAACTCAGCATTTTGATAATGACTTAAACAGTGATAAGAAATCTAAAAAATCCATTAACTGCTCTGATTTCTTGATTTTGATCTTGTCTGAACTTTTTAAAAAGTAATCCTTTTTGCAATCAATAAATGCATCTGTATTGAAATAAATGTTCTAATATTACTGAGTTATATATATTATGGTATCCCCAAGTTGACTATGTGTATAGTTCCAGAATTCTGATGTATATGTGCTAACTCCAGTGTTACATTGGGAGATTTATTCTGTGAATTTAGAAATAATTGTAAAAGTGATGCTGGGAGAGAGGTGTTCTAACATATTTTCCTTTGTACTCTGGATGATGCAGCTATGGATAATGCAACAGTATGTATTCTTGAACCCATTATGTCAGTGGAAATTGTGGCACCAATTGAATTTCAAGGAGCAGTTATTTCAGGAGTGAATCGTCGTCATGGTGTCATCACTGGGCAAGATGGAGCTGAAGGCTACTTCACTCTTTATGCTGATGTATGTGCTTTTTTTTTTAATGTATGTGTGTCTGGGTTCTGTCTAAAATATGAAAATTGTATTCTGAAAAAATGATCTAGGTGATGAAGGAACTGTGTATGACGAGAAGTTAATTGCTGTTGTACCGTTAGCAGTGTGTAAGATCAGTGTGGAAGTCCTTTTTGTCCTGTGTACTCTGAGCCTATTCATCATGTCCCATTCCTCCATGCTGTTGTGTGGCCAGATAATATGACTGTATAGGTTGACCACATGGTGGTGCTGCAATCACAGTAGTTACTTCTGAAAGGAGTTTGCCCTGTGCCATGCTTAGTCCAATCTGGAGGCCAAATTGGTGAATCATGGCTCCTACTTTATTGAAGGAAATGCATTTCTGTCTCACATTCTAACAGGCAGATATAGAGGATGAGAGTCCTGAACCAATGGCTAGTGCACTCTAATATAGTTTCCAGGACCACCTGGGAATACCAAGTGCTGCAGGCTTAAAAAAAAAAAAAAAACCTACGGCCATACCATTAGTTTCCAGAAAGCGTGCGAAGCCCCTCATACATTGCAGGTTATGCACATCAGACTGATGCTTTGGTTATCTATCCAGACAGTTGTCAGACTGACCATCTGTAATTTTCTTCTGAGCAAGCCATGCATTGTGTCAGGAAGCCCCTGTACTCTTATGTTTCAGTGAAAAACAAGATATGCTGGATGTAACCTTTGCTTGCTAGTTTAGCAGTTTCTGGCTGAATGTCCTATTGACCATGTCAAATATATTGAAGCCTATAGCATCTTAAGCAAAAGCCAAAGCAAAGCCTTGTTACATTCCCTTTCATTTCTCACTCCCTTTCTGTACAGCTGATGTTAAGGATAGGGACTCCAATGTCTTCCAGGACTACATCTCATCAGTTCCAGACATCAGACCCAGTGGTTAGGAGTTGGGGGAGGTGTAGTTCAGGATGTGGCAGCAGGTGACCTACCTCTGGCTTAGGTGTGGAATCATATAACTGTATGCCATGGAATTTGTCCCTGTGAAAATGCTTCGTAAAAGCCAGTTTGATCTGAAGAATTGGATATGGTTAACCTGCTATGGAGGCTTGAGCTGAAGGAGTTCTTCAGCAGTTTTCTTTCTGAAGATACATGTCATTGTCAAAGTCTGCATTCTTAAGAAATGGTACAATATAAGATCAGCTGAAGTGGTATTGCTAATTACTATAGGTTAGCTATTCTGTGCAGGGAATAAAAACAACTAGTGCATAGTTTCAGAAACTGCATCTTAAGATATGACTGTATTATATTACAGTACAACATAATTCTTCATAGTGTTCATATTCAGTGGACGCTGGATCTAGCCCAGCGGTTATAGTGTTCATTGCTCCACATCACAAGTGGTACGGGTTATGTTGATGTTTTTCCTCCTATTTGTAGCTCTTTGTCCCCCTATGTGTATCAGTGTGGGGTGGGGGGCTCCAGAAGAGCTGTTTTTGGGAACAGGGATGCTGCGAGGCCTCAGAAGCTGTCTGCCTGGGCAGATCAAGCTTTGAGATTTGTGCAATATCCTTTCAGCCTAGATAGGTCAACATATTTGGAGCTGATTCAATGGTATTACATGTGTTAAATTTAAAGGTGTAGACTGAGTTGTGCATTAGAATGCAAAACTCTCATCTTCTGACTTGATTACTTTTTCAAAATAGTGTATAAGGCTAAGTTGAAAATACCCTGTACTAGACCGTGTTAGAATCTACATCAAGCATAATTATGCCAGTTAATAGCATTTAACTACTGTAACAGTTTCTTGATGCAGAATCTGTAGGAATCTTGTTCAGGACTCTGTAGCATTATATAAATTTGAATTTGTACTGTTTTTCTTGTTGCCCATGTTTTAAAGATTGTTTCTCTTTCAAAATAACCAAAAACAATTGGTTAGCATTTTATTGGTATTGATGATGTAAAAGATTTTATTTAGACTTAAAGACCTTCTTCACTGTAGATTTGCCAAAAAGCTAAATAATTTTCTCTACATTAAGACTGATAAAAAATATACTATCAATTTATCCCCAGGTTCCATTGAATAACATGTTTGGATATGCTACAGAGCTGAGGTCATGCACAGAGGTAAGTGATTAGACAATGTCTGACTATTTGAAATTTTTTTATTATGGAAATGATCAGGAGTATGTCTCTACCATAACCTGCTCTCTACTGTAACATACTAAGGCTGCCATGGTGTTCGTAGTGATATGACCTCTTGAAATGGTTGCCTGAGCTTTCTTAAAGTTGCAGAGCAGCAAGGCAATTGTCAGTGTATCTAGCTTTTATTGGCTGCTCTTAGTTAGAAACCAGCTAGACTGATTTAGAAGGAACGAACTGACTACATGGCTAGAAAGGAATCCAGAGGCCTGTCAATGAAAACAAGGAAAGTTTGGAAAATGAGGTTTGGGAAGAGTCTAGAGCCAGGGGGTTTGCAACTGCGTTTCTTCCTGATACTTTAGACTGCTGCTCCTGTGAGTCCCATCCAACATAATGATAGTCATAGATTATGGGAGTTGTAGTCTGAAACACTTGGAGGGCACTGTGCTTCCAATCTGTAATACAGAGGAATGAGGAAAGAAAGGTATATATGGAATTGTAGAAGAAATGTAGTTTTAAATTCTTATGCTTCTGACTTGGAAATAGCCTTCATTGCATGGCAGGGAAGAACTAATTTTTTGGGTGCTGGGGGAGGGATTGTAAGGTCAGGTCTAATGTCATGTACTTTTCAATTTGTAGGTGCTAGTTCATTGCTACATTTTCTATTGTGCTTATCTCCCGTAGTAAGCCATATAAAAACTGCACCATTTAAAATTTTTAAATGTGTAGTCCAAGAGTTATGAATTTGCCTAGCCTATTCTGATGTGGAAACTCTCTTCAGGGGAAAGGTGAATACACAATGGAATACAGTAGATACCATCCCTGTTTACCCAGTGTACAGGAAGAATTAATCAGCCGGCACCTAGAAGCAACAGGTCAACTTCCTGGGAAGAAAGGTAAAGCCAAGAGCTGATTCCTTTCCATGTGTATAGATTGTAAGGACCTGCAGATAAGCTTCTACTGCTGCAAAGTTGTACTGATTGTAAAACTCAAGAAAATTCAGAACAGGTTGCTGAATTTCATCCTGGATCGGTATTTTGACTTAATTACTAAGTCACTAAGAGACTGTTGTTGAAACGATTACAAATTCCATTGATTAATCATTGTCTTAATTTAATAAAATATTGGCTTTGTTTTATGTGCTGGATATTAAAATTATGCTGATCATATGCATTCATTTCCTCTCCGCACTGCCTGAAATTCCTTCCACATTTTTACTTTCTCTTCCCTGAGGCCTTCCTCTGGTATGTTACAAGAATCAGGTAGCAGGTGGCATGGAGACTCTTTGCCTGAGATAATGGAGAGCAGCTGCCAAACAGAGTAAACACCCTCTGAACTAAATGAAGAGATACTATGGGCTTGTATAGCATCCGAACACTACAAGGTTTTAGTGTGGGTCTGTAGCTGTTCTTGTGTGCCCTTAAGTTAATTCTGGCTTAAGGCAAACCTATCATGGAGTTTTCTTTGCAAGATTTGTCCAGAGAGGGGTTTGCCATTGTCTTCCTCTGAGGCTGACAGAATGTTTCTTGCCCAAGGTCATCCAGTAGGATTTCGTGGCTGACCAGGGATTTGAACCCTGGCTAACTGGATTCCTAGTTCAACAATCAAATCCCTGCACCACAGTGGCTCTCAGTTTGGCTCTGTACAGCACTAATTTATAACAATGTATGCGTTATGGTATTACATTCAAAGAGTGGGAAAAGGAAGCTAATTTTATTTTCTTTCCTTCCTCCTGAGGTTTCCCTGCAACCATGCAGGGAGCGGGGGTTTAATCTACACAGTACATATTTCCAACCATCTTCCTAAAAATCCTCAAATACCCTTGAAGTCTCTTCCTGACATTTGTTTAACCTGTTTATTACCTGGGGACAGAAGGGAATGGTGTTTATTAATGAGTCACTGAGGAGCCTTCTTGCTGTGTTTTGAAGCAAAAGAGAAATATGAAGCCATTTGCCAGTGGGGCAGAGAGGAGGGATATAGAAAAGGCTAATATTTCCTGCTTAAAACACTGTCCTTACCGCACTGCACACAGATGACAACAAAAAGCCAGGTATCTAACACTAATTGATCTTAGGATAATTTTCTTCTCAGTAAGACATGTGTCCTTGCCAAACGTAAGATATTCTGGGGGGTACTTAAAATATGCCCAGATAAAAGTTGTCTCTCCACAAAGAAAAGGGGGAAACCCTATCAGTGCAAGTTAATTGGACTTATAATGTTGTACTCTCCTGAATGAATAAACTTGCTTATTTATTTCACCAAGAACGTTTAGCATGAGAATGACTAAAGGCAGAGGTGGGCAACTGTGGACTCCAGCTGCCATAATCCCTCAGCAGTGGCAGTGGATGGGGATGGTTGTAGTTCACACTGGTTCAAGTTGTGCTGATTACTCTCATTTGCCCTGGAAGACTGGCCATGTAGCCAGTCATTCCAAAGGCTCTGTATCTGATCAGCAATGTGGGTATTAGCTCGGATACCAATATTAGTCCTGGGAAGGATGTTGTGGAGACCTGAATTAGCAGGAGTCTGCCAAGGTTGCCCTGTTTCAGTCTTCCCATCAATTCCACCTGAAATCTCAAGAGAGTTTTCACAGGCTTTAGTACTGCCCTCCTTGCAGACTACCCCACCAATGGAAATCTGCCTCCTGAAAGTCACTCACTTCACTTTGTTGAAGCCACTGAGCAAACAGCATTTTGCAAGAAAACCTGTGGCTTTGCCAGATAGCCTTGTTAGCATCTCTCTTTAAATAGCCAGTTCTGGAAGAGCTCCTTTAGCCTTGCTTCCTGTGTCATCTGAAAACACGGTCACTGTTGGGTCTTCCAAGGAAAAATTATAAGCGTGCTGTTCTGTTCCTCAGGCAGAGCCGGGTTCCTCTTGGCCTCATATCTGCTCTGCCAGTACTATGGTTGAACCTAGCTGTGTCACCCATGACAAAAGAAGATGGTTTGCTTGCTCATCTTCCATTTTTCTATGTGCCACCATTATATCAGCAATGTCCTTCTCCATTCAACTTAAAGCAAACAGTTTCTATGCAAAAGAATAAATTGGTCCAAGTCCAACATCAGAAAAGATTGAAAAACCAATAGGAGAATGCATCACCTCCCACAGCATTCTGTCACCGATTTTAAAGCTGCCATTATAGAACAAAGCAATTGCAGAGAAAGAATAAAGCAGAAGAGGGCTGTGGTATAATTCATCAAGTGGTTCCAGTCTGCTTCCAGAGGCCTGAATTGGAGTAATGATTTCTTATCGTCAACCAGGGGTGTGTTAGCAGCCTTCCTTGGTACCAGTCTATTTGTGTTATCAGCAGGAACAATAATCATCACTGTCACTACTTTATGCATTTAATGTCCCTCTGAGCCCACTGCGTATAATTTCTCTCACTTTCTGTTTCATGTATATCATACATATCTGAAAATTTTGGATCACATGTATCTGCCAAAGTGGACTCTGGTCCATGAAAGTTTATGTCATAATAACAATTTGTTAAGTGTTTTTGGTGCCAAAGGATTCATTGGTTGTTCCTACCTTCCATATTTGCTAGTTTTATGAAAGGATCTTCACATGGGGGAAGACGTTAATGTTTTCCTTCAAAAATTAAATACTCCCTTTCCATTGTGCAGCAGTGCTCAGAACAAGTACTGTAAGTATAGAAGTGATGCTGGATTTTCCACCTTCTCGTAAAGTTACCACTTTGCTTGTTTTTCAAATTACGCTTCTTCAATTCTCAAGCAGGGAAATGCCAACTGGGTCTTCAGATGTTGTTGAACCACTACTCCCATCATCCCTTTCCACTGAATAGGTTGGGGATGATGGGAATTGGGAGGTCCAACAAGGTCTGAAAAAATGTGAGAAGAGGAAAAGGCTTAAGAAATAGAGCAAGGAAGAAATTTGCAATTTATTTAGGAGTCACTTTACCTACACATATAAGACGATCTTTGTTATCTGTCATTAGATTCCAGTTGACAGAGACAGCATCATAAGCATTCATACATCACTTGGTTTATTTGATCATAACACACTTCACAACAAGGGGGGAAAGCATATAAGCAGCAGTTTATACCTCCCCTGCTGTGTTAGTCAAAGGTCAACACTTTTTACTAAGCAGCAGAGAGTGGGGATAGAAAAACTGCTCACCTTCAGCCTAAATCAGGTCTTCTCCAGTAACATAAGCATCTCAGTCTTGGACATAAGTGTACCAATTAAAATAATAACTCACCTTAAGTAGAGTTTGATTATTTGGCAAATGAATGGCTAGGAAGAGTCATGAACAGCAGCTAGTATATAGCAATAGCAATAGCATTTATTTCTATACCGCCTATCAACTAGTGTTATCTAAGCGGTTTACAATGTATTTTAGCTAATTGCCCCCAACAAGCTGGGTACTCATTTTACCGACCTGCGAAAGGATGGAAGGCTGAGTCAACCTTGGAGCCTGGCAGGATTGAACTCACAACCTTGTGGTTGCAGTACTGGCATTTAACCACTGCGCCACCAGGGCTATATAACTATGTTATTTTATTGTATGTCATTTTAGTTATTGATGGAATGTGTAAATGTGTGTGTTATAGTTCTGTAAAAAGGTCCTTTCACACTACTTAATTATAGCACTGCAATTACACTTTAACTGCCATGGCTGCATCCTATGGAATCCTGTAGTTTGGAGAGGAACTGGGGCTTTTTGACTGAGAATTCTAAATGCCCCTCCCTAACATGCATTCTCAGGATCCCACAGGATGGAACCATGGCAGTTAAAGTGGAATCATAGTGCAAAAAATTCTGTAGTGTGAAAAGGCCCTAATTCTACAACTGTGCTAGTAAGTCCACCCATCCTGAGTATTGTTCAGAAAAAAGCTTCACATCTAGATATCCAAACCCGATTTATATTTGACCAAAATTAGTTACAAAACCAATAGAACAAACCACTTTCAGCGATGTATATAGCTCTGAAAACACTCATGAAAATCATTTAATTTATCAGTATTTATTTTCCATGTCCTATTCAAAGTCTGTTTTCTGCAACAGAAAAAATTTTTTTTTGAAATGATTCAACCAATGTAAAACAAGACAGGACAGAAAAGAAAAAAGTACCATTATTGATTTTATTAGATATAAGTTAAAAGCAAGCATCAAATGTTTATTTTCAGAACCTGAATTATCTAACACATACTTCTTAACACAGCAGTTTTAAAAACTTCAAAACTTTTGTTCAGATATATTAACATTTTTCTCATACTGAGTCACCCCACTAATGCCAGAAACTTGGATGCAAATCAGTAGTTCTTACATATTTTAAAAAACAATCTGGGGAAAATGGTTCAGAAAGATACATAAAAATACTTTTTTCCTCTTATTAAACTATCCAGAAAAAGAATATAGTCATGGTGGGAAAGAAGCAACTAGTGCAAAACTTCCAGGTATACTGCAGTGATTTATGTAGAAGAATCATCGTAATACTGATTCTGGAATATTAATAGTAGGTGCTCTACACCTTTGTAAAAAAGTTTACATCTTTATAAACACAAGCATTCATCCTACTTAAAAATTACTTTCAGGCTCAATAAAAAACCCACTTGTAGATCCTAATCTGCTCCGTTTTATCACCAAGTCCTGAAGATTCATCCTCAGTAGAGCAGTCATACTTCACTTTCATAGGCTGTCCAAGCTTCCAGACAATGCGCATATGACAGGAAAGAGACTGGAGAAATATATAAAAAAATTATAATCAGAATTTGGGCAGCAGTGTTGAATGTTAAGAACATCCATCCTCCTTGGGGAAAGTCCCATGGAGTTCAATGGCTGGTGCGCACTGTATGAAAGCAGAAATCCTAAATCTGCTTTCTAGACAGCAAACCACAATAAATTTAATGAAATTGCTTCTGTCAATTCCAGTTGCCCATTCTATAATCTGGGCATAACAATAGCCATCTACCTTGCTAGTGATGTAAAGCAGGAGTGAGAAAAAGTGCCTTCTGCCATTTGTGTGGCCCAAAGTCCCCCCAAATGCCCTCTTAAGTGGTGTGCAGCTCAATTTTGCTATGTTCTGATACCGCTTTCTGCTTTTTCATGCTTATTTTCTAATCAAGACATGGGAAATTAATCTTTTCAAATTTCAAAATTTTATTACGGCAAACAGCCAGCAAATTTGAACAAAATTTAAAACAATATAAATGGAACAATAATTAATTTTGTTGAAATCTCCTACAGACATCAGACATAAAATATGGCAAGACAACCTTAACATTTCAACCTAAAATGAAATTGGAAACATAATTTCTAAATTTATAACATTTAAAATTTTATATGTACATATGTATATATGTATATATGCTTGTGTACATTTATTTTAATCCAACATAGCGAGTAATTAATCTAAAAGCAAAATACAATAATAAAATACAATACCATAATAAAAACCCTGGAAGAGACAGATTTGGAAAAATACCAGAATAAAAATTTTTAAAACATGAATGTAAAATATTTTGCATCTTAAATATAAAATATATGAATCAAATCAGTGTAATAAAAACAAAACATAATACCGTAATCCGATTTGTGCTAAGGCAACATCCTACGCCGACAGGTAATGGCTGCCGAACAAAAGGTCGCTACCTTAGCTGTGATTCCAGGGGACTGATCTGCCAAAAGGTAATCAATATAAAATGCATCTGATCTCCCAGGTATACCTTGTAAAATAGGAGTAATAAAACGACATCGAAAATCTCGATAAAAGGGACAATACAATAAGACATGTCCCACCGTTTCTATCTTCTCCTCCTTGCAAGGGCAGAGACGATCACAGTATGGTACATTGTTATATCTACCCTTCAATAATGCGGATGGAAGCACATTAAACTTAGCCTGGGAAAGGCTCTCCTATGTTTAGGTATAATTAAATTTTTCAAATAAGCAGCAGGGCGGAGGGCCTGCCCTCTATCTTTGAAAACTGGATAGATGGAAGACTGCGCTTACATAATCCTGCAACTCAATATCCCAAATACGCTGGCACATAGTTTCTTTTGCTTTTGCATAACCCATGGCAAGAATAACACCTTGTGAAAATCCTAGCCTTAACACTTTCTCTCCAACTGTTTTTTTTCCACCTTGAGTGGAAAGAGTCAATTAGCGTCAGAGGAGCCAGGCCTTTGGGCATAAATAACAATTTTAACCAATAATTTAACTTATAAATCCATATCTGGGATGTAATGGTAAGCTGACCCGTCTCTAGCCGTGTGAAAACATTTGAGACACAGCTAGGGAGACCGAGAATAGTTCTCAAAAATTTTGTTTGAACCGATTCTAAAACCGCAGTATTGTTAACGTGCACAATTGTGCTCCGTAAAGCATTTGTGGTAAGATCTTATTGTTGAACACCTGTATTGCTGCCGGTACAAACTGTCCTCCCTTGGAGTAAAAAAATGAAATCAATGAATTATAACTCCGTTGTACATTTGCAATTGCATAAGACACTTGGGTTTTCCAAGAGCCGGTAGATTGAAAAATTACTCCCAAATACTTATAAAAATTTACCTGTTCAATTGAATGGCCGTTTAGTTGCCAACGGTGTTTACACCGTTTCCGAGTGAAAACTAAAACTTTGGTTTTGTCATAATTAATTTCCAACTCTTCAGTACTACAATAGGCATCTAACGCTCTTAGAAGCCGTTTCAAACCTACACATGACAGCGAGAGAAGTACGGCGTTATCTGCATACAATAAAATGCTCACAGGTCTCCCTGCCAATTTAGGTGGGTGGAATTTGTTTCAAATAATGTTTTGACCAGGGAATTTATATAAACATTAAGGTGGGGCAAGAATGCAGCCCTGTTTACTCCAATGTGTGTTGGTATTAAACTGGACAAATGTCCTTCCTGATTACATCTTACTCGCAGATATGTTTTATCGTAAAGACTGCGAATAAGAATCAATAAACGCCTATCCACATTGGTAGCCTCAAGCTTACGCCATAGTCTGTCTCTTGAAATCGTGTCAAAAGCAGACTTAAAGTCTATAAAGGCTGAATAAAGTCCCCCAGTCAGAAGGAATACTTTTTAATAAATGCTGTAATACTAACCCCTGGTCAACAGAGGAATCCCCAGACCTGAAGCCTGCTTGCTCTGCCTCCAGAAAATTTTCTTTTTCCATCCAACTTTGTAATTTCTCTAGAAGATGACTGGCGTACAACTTGCTAATAATACTTAGCAGACTGACTGGTCTATAATTGGCAGGATCTGATCTATTGCCTTTCTTATGGATAGGGATAATTATTGCAAGACCCCAGTCAGATGGAATGCAGGAAAGTCCGGTCAATACAGGTAAAAAGAATGGCTAACACCGGTGCCCACCACTCCAAGTTTACTTAAGCAATTCAGATGGTATACGATCACTGCCTGGGGCTTTACCCGATTTTAGTCTAGAAATACGACTGCCAATTTCAGATGAAGTGACAGGGGCCTTTCAGGAAGCCTCCTGGGGTCTTGTAGAGATCGTGAGTCTCCTGCTTGCCTCCCAGCATACATGGCACTAAAGTATGATTCCCAGGTCTTCACAGGGATGTGGAAATCTAGTCCATGTACGTTGCTTTGCCAGCCCCTAGACACTATTTTCCAGAAAGCAGCTGAATCATGCGTCTGTGATGCAGTGATTAGCTTCTGCCAATTCAATCTCACTGCCTGTCTCTTTTTTCCTTAATTAGGTTTTTATATTTTTTCTTTAACCACAGCCATTCCACAGGTAATGATGTCATATCCGACTCCCTATATTCTTTATATTTTCTGAGTAAAGTTTTCTCATCTCCAGGCATTCCTGGTCAAACCAAGGTTTAGATTTAAAGGAGCAAAAATGTTTCTAGGTAAGTTATTACATAGTAAGCAATTCTGCAGGTGTACAATTAGGTTCTGGTACAAACATAAAACCTCTTCTGGTTTTTCTTACAGTTAAAATAGAGTCTCTTAATCTAAGACAGCTTTCTGACTGAAGGAGTTTAGTTGATGTTTCCTCTAATTTACATTCCATCGGACGTGAGAAAATCTTAATTCGCCTCAGACTTAACCCGAGTTCAAACTCAGCTTGAAGGTCTGATATCTCAAGATTTAGTACAAAAAGGGAGATGGTCACTTTCAGTACGTACCTCCACCCTGAAGCTTGAAACCAGATTTAACAAACTATAAGAAACCATTATATAATCAATTGTTGAAGCCCCAGTGCCGGATGTAAATGTAAATTCACCAGGTTTATCTCCTTCAACCCCACCATTCAGCTTTACTAAATCTAAGTTGTTCAACATTTGCAGAAGACACAAACCTGAAAAGTTGCATACCTTATCTTTAAATTGCCTGACAGGTATCAAATGACCTGCTTCTACTTCAGGGGGGTACTCACCATAATGGTTATAAATTGTTTCATTATTTAAACCCGATCTGGCATTAAAATCACCTGCCAAGATCACAAGTGCTTCTAGGTACATAGCAGTCATTTTGTTAATAAATTCTTGTAGCTTTATCCACCTATCCTTAGTTTGATGTCTTTGAGATAATGGAGGAAAATAAACATTTATTAACAACAACTGGAATGAATGCAGTTCAATAACCAGAGCAAGAACGATATTGGGCAGATGATCAATGCCATAGATTTTAACACGAAGCTTAGTGGAAATTAATATACCAAGGCCTCCCTTAGGGCGGCCACCTCTAACACTAGGATCTGCTTTCAGGGGGTATGTTTCATAACCGTTTAACTCTAAACTATCACATTCCCATGTCTCTTGGAGAAAAAGATATCATAGCTACCAATAAAACTACAAAAGGAATGGTCTACAATTTTGCTACGCCAGCCTGCAATATTCCAGGACAAGAATGACAGCTGACCAACCTGGCAGGTCTGACGAGATGATTTAAGTCAGTCAGAAATATAAAAATTTGAACAGCCTTCCTGCCTAACAATGCCTTCTACTTGCCCCATAGAACACAAATTCAAATTACTATCAGTATGATTTAGATTTGCACCCTTTATTGTCTCCTTTGTTCTTTACGGAAGCACTAGACTGTCTTTGAGTATGGTCATTTTGCTTGGGCCATTCTGTAGTCCCCTCCTCTTCTGCAGCCAAAACAATGGCATCTAAAGATGTATTTAATCTGCTTACATTGGAGACTAATGGCTTAATGATGTTACATAAAGAAGCACCCATGTTGGCTACTTTTTGGGGAACCTTGTTCCCATTCTTTTAAATTCTCTCAATTTAAGCCATGCAGCCGTTGTGGCCATATTTGCCTCTACAGAGGGTAGTTTAGAGGCATAATCCTTAGAAATGCTTTTCGTTTCGTGCTTATAGTAAAAAGGATTCATTTGTGCAATAACCTGATGAGACTGTACAGTTGGCTTCTCGTCCTGTGGATGCAACTCATGATGATTAGTCTGATGAGCTGCATTTGTAGCCTGGTATGCTACACATTGCTCGCAAAGATTCCCGGGCCCCTTCATCATACCTAACAAGTGAGAACGTAAAAGATCAAGACGAGACACTATTTCCAGCTGGGCCTCATGCGGTAGAGCATAAAACGATTGCAGTAAGCTCTTTTCAGTGTTATCAAGAGGACCATTCTCCAAAGTTATTGAGGATAAAGATTTTGTAAGTCTCACAGCTGACATGTTCCTTAGACTCTAGATTATTCAAATTTCTCACTTGATTTTCAAAGCAGAATAAATCCTGGTGTACCGCTTCACCTACAGGGCTTTTCGAGGGTGCTGCTACATATGAAATTAATGGCGCTGGAGGTGCCATATTTCAAAAAATCTTGAGACTAATATGCCGCTCTTCTTCAGGTCTTCTCTATGTTCAAACACCATCTTGGCAAGACTCCATTCTCTGAATGTAACTACTGCCCTGGCATGTATGCCATCAAAATATAAGTACTCCACATGCTCTACGTCTGAGATGTTCAAGACACCAACAATAGATGCCCTTAGGGTAATCCAGAGGTGGGCTTTACGCTCCTCTTGTGTCAGGATTCCCTGTGGCTTGGGATAGTTTGACAAAACCAACTTATTTCGGCTTAGGACCAAGTTCCAAGTCCCATCAGAGGAGATTATCTCTTTAGATTCTAGTGTTGGCTCCTAACAAAACATAAGACCAAGGATCCTAATTTGCGAATCTGATGTGGAAGTCTGATTTAAAATCTCCAGCTGAGTGGCAAGGCAGGGTTTAGAAGACTCTCGCTCTATTTTCTTCTTGGGTGTTGACTTTGCAGAGTTCTGCCTGGGCTCCACAACTGAGGTTTTGTCAAGTAAATTGAAGAGCTTTCTAAAATTCATTTTTTATAATGCATTGTCCTAAGGTTTTTAAAATTTTTACTTTTCTTTGTAGATATCACCCTCATTCTGCGTTGATTTATCTTGCAAGCTTTATGAGTCTGTTTAGTAGATCTGTTTTTCCTGCTGTAGGTCTTTTCTGTTCTTATAGCTTCTTTAATTTTATCATAATGATTTTACAAATTTCTACCAAAATGCTTATAATTTTATTGCAGTCAGCTAAAAAGGTTTTTATATTTCCAACATCCTCAGTTAACAGTATAAGCCATTTTGCAACTAATAGTCTCTCCCTTTTTCCCCAGAGAGCACACAGGAGTCATTTGTGGTTGCATTAGCGTTATTTGAAGAAAACTCTAAAATTTGTTTTAGCATTAGATCCTCCACAAGGGTTAATTTATGAGCTACTGGGCTCTTCACAAAAAAATTCTGCAGCTGGATCAAGCTGGGCTGCGCTAAAATCTTTCCTGTGACCTGCATTTTTATCACAAATAGGCTTATCAAAACTGATATTAGTATCTGGGGGCTGCTGTTCCTCAGCTCCTCCCATATTTCTTGTCCGTATAAAACTGGGTTATTTTTGTCTGCGCCTTTGTTTTCTTCAAGGGAGGATTTGTAACAGACGGGACAAGGCCGTGAGTTTTATAACCATTCCAAGTCATCACCATGCTCTTGTTTCTCGTTAAGCCTTCCCACTTACTTTGCTTAATCCTTTGCTTTGTTTCTCTCCACTTATAATTGTAAACTGTGAGTTCCTTAAATGGCACACAGAAAAAAAGAAAAGAAGGGAAGGAAAGTAAGTAAAGTAAAAGAGATAAAAAGAAAACAAAAGCAGGAGAGTGGGAGTGAAACAAAACGCGTCTGCTTATGCCGCCGCCATCTTCCGTCTCTCCTGGGAAATTAATATATTTTTCTCACATCCACTAGATGAAATTCTAATATATTTCTCCCAGGCCTTCAGATACAATTTTCTTTGAAATGTCTGGCTCTATCAAGTCCTTTACCCCCAACAGTTGCCTAACCCTGCTGCAAAGGCTCATAGTCCAAGATCCAGTGGGTTATTTCTCCTACTGGCTGAGATTCTGACAATATCCTTTGCTGGGATACAACCACTAGCAGCCAGTGGCAGCCAGATGAAAATGGCCATGAGTGCAGCTGCAGTTTGGGGGAAAGGGAAAAGAAAGTTTTGTTTTGGAAGGTGGGAAGAGAAGGTTGCTGGATCCAAGTCTTTTGCAAAAACCAACTATCCAGGTCACCCTTCACAGAACACCTAGCCTTCCAAGGACCCTGTTGCCAACAGACATGCTCCAGGCCCCTCTCCTTTGATAAGCTGCGAACCAATGCAACTGCATAATGGACCATTACACTAGAATGAGGCACCACAGGATTCCACCTACTGTCAGCAGAACACAATCCTATGTTCTCACTGCCTTTATCTAACAGTGAATACATGCAGAATTATAATGAAGAGTGTTTGCACACTTTCCCAGAGCCCAATGTCATGCAGGCATCTGGCCACTACTATGACTAAACTTCCTTTCTCTTCGTCCCTTTGCATTCTTGCACTGCTCAGAAACTGGTCCTGGGGGTGGATGCCCGAGCAGTTTTTGACAGTGTAGGAGGAATGAATGGGATGCAATGAGAGGATTTGCTTACCCTCCAGACTCTACAGATAAAGCATTTCATCAGTGGAAATATCACAAGGGATGCCAGTCAGGGATCCTTACGATAACCCTATAAAGTAGACTGCTATTATTATGCCCAGTTTGTAGGTGAGTTGCTGGTGCTGTGAGAGAAAATGACTTAAATAAAGTCCATTTAAGTGAAATCACAGTAAGAGATGTGGGAGGCTCTCCCTAATTTCAGCTCAGGCTCTCAGCTCCTCCACAATGCTTCCTTTCCAAATAGGGCTACAGAAGTTAGATTATTGCTGCATAACCTCTTTACATTATGCACAAGATGCCATTTTAAGATTCATTTTTCTTACCTCAGAAATGCCACTTGCAAGCAGAACACTGTAAAAAATTAAGCACTATCAGCTCTTCTTGCACGGGGAAAAAAAAAGGTTAAAATGAAAAATCATAAAATTAAAACTACATTAGGAAACAACATCTCGTAGGTTTTCAAGAGTTGTAATTCACACGTGACTAATGTTAGATCAGAATTTAAAGGTTTGTTACCACTACCACTTCCCATTCAGCACATAAAGGTCCTTCACCTTATCCAAAAAGACCATAAAACATGCATCAAGCCCGGATATGGGTGGGTGATAGGATAGGGTGCCACCACTGAAAGGGCCCTCTGTCCAGCCACCCGCCTTGCCTCACGTGGAAGAAGCCCTGGCAAATCCCCGATAACAACCGTAACATTTCAGTTGCTTGTTATTATAAGGGGCTATTACAGCTGTTTCCTGATCACAAGATAAAAAAATAAAAAAAAAAAAAGTTGTACCACAAAGTAAGAAAAAAAAAAAAAAGTAGGTATCTCCTTCATTTATTTGACTGATTTGTCAAGTTTCCCTGGCTTTTTGTGCTGGAAAATAGTTCGTGGGTAGGATTACATCAGTTTTCTGGAGTGTAAGCATAATCTGCCAGTAATTTCTTCCCCCCCCGGGGGGCAGCTATGGGAGTGGGGGGGGAGGAAGTACCCTCCTCCAAAAAAAAATTCTCCCCTCCCCCAATGAAATTTTCTTTCAGTCCCCCAGTTTGTACCCTGCAAAGGGTGAGACACTGAAAATCATTTACACCTTAGCTCTTACATTTCTTGCCCTGTTATTTAGACCCCTGAACTTTTCTAAATGTTCAACTGAAGTTTCAAGTTACAGCAATGCTATAAATTTAGAGACTGATGGTTCGTTTAGGGACAGAATTCTTAATAGGGGAGGAGTCCTTTTTGTCCCCCTGAACCACAGCCACACCCCTTCCCCTTTAAATGCAAGTGTCCTGGGGAAAAAAATTTGGCCCCCAGGATTGCAGTCCCCCACTCTTAAGCCTTTTCCCCCTTTTTGTATGATTCCATTTTAACATCCTATTAAATCCTGGGGTTTGCAGTTTAGGGAGGGGAAGGGGGCCCCCCAAGCTGCAAACCCCCGGATTCCCTAGGATGTTGAAAGTGGGTTACGCATAACAGGTAGGGGAGAAATGGCTTTACCATTAAATTTTAGGTCTTTTTTC
The DNA here is from genome assembly GCA_948472985.1 of Iguana delicatissima. Lineage (NCBI taxonomy): Eukaryota > Metazoa > Chordata > Lepidosauria > Squamata > Iguanidae > Iguana > Iguana delicatissima. The sequence goes on from CAOKZL010000850.1 coordinate 485,411, forward strand.
AGACTACACAATTAATTATGATCCCATTTCAACTGCCATAGCTGTTTTTAGTTTGATGAGAACTGGCTAATTTTCTAGATACTCCTCCTTCAACTGCAAATCTTAAGCTTCTGTATGGGAACCACAACAGTTTTAGTGGAATCATAGTCTACAATTATAAATGACGGGGGCCCCCCACAAAACCATGGAGATTCCAGAAAATGGTATATCTTGCAGTGGAAGGGAAGGAATGCCCCCCAAGGTTCAAACACATACAGGAAATCCAAATTGCTTGTAGTATACTAAACTTTGGCAGGGCCTTGAGTTTTATGTTTTGATTTTTTTTTTTAGCTTCACCTACCCATTGCTTCACATTCTTGATCTGTGTCATGACATAACTCAAATTTTCAGTTGATTTTCTCCCATGCAATGTAATTTGCTACCAACTGTCCCCAAACCCCAAAGATGTTTTCCAGAAAAAGGCTCATTGTCATCTAAAAAGGACAGAAAAAGAGAACAACTATGAAAACTTTAAAATGTGATGATGATAAATTTTTTTAGAAAGCCAATGTCAGCTTCAGAGCCTTACTACACATCCCCCCTGTGATCATGCTGCTGGGTGTTTTGTTCAAAGGGGAATTTTTAAAAAATTGGGGTGAAGATGGATATGGGTGGATTGTACTATCACATACCCATCTGCCCAGGGCATGGTAGACTTGGTTTAACTTCTTTTTTTCTTGGTACAGTGCAACATGGGGGGGGGGAAATTTAAAACACAAAAGGATCAATAGGCTAGCAACCCTTCCCCATCATTTAACACATACTTTCCCTTTTTAAAATTTTTGGGTTTTAATTTTGGAACTTTTTGGCTGGAATTTTCGGGTAATCCCATGTGCATGACTTAGATATTTTTAGCTATGTGGCAGAGGTGAATTGTGAGTGAATTACAAAGATGTGTAATGGGGGACAATAAACCAAGGGTCCATTCCCCAACAAATTCTGGGCCGTTTTTTTCCCCGTGTTTTAAGGGACCGATGGGGGGAAATAATCCCCTTGGAAAACTGGACCTTTTTTTGGTGGGCCTCCTCTTTTCCCGGCCTTTCCCTCTCCTTTTCCAATTTTAAATTTTTAGGAAAAAAATTTCCACCCTTGGAAATCCAATTCCCCAACAAAATTTGGCCGTTTGTTTTTTGGATTTTTCTGAAAAATTGGAATTTTGCAGTTTAGAGCTGCTATTGGTTGCTACATAGAGGAGCCCCAAAGAGTCCAGTGTGCAATGGGACTAGTGTTCATTTGTTAGCACTGGGACACTCCCAAGATTCTGGGGGTATCCCGGACACTCTGGCTTTTCTCATTACACATCTTCGTAATTCACTACAATTCACCTCTGCCACATAGCTAAGCATATCTCAAGTCATGCACATGGGATTACTGAAAATTCCAGCCAAAAAGTTGCAAATCTGATAAAAAACTTTTAAAAAAGCAATGTATGTTTTAGTGATGGCAGAGTTGCTACCCCTTTTATCCCTTTCTGTTCAAATTTCCCCCCCCTCCATGTTGCACTGTACCAAAAAAAAAAAAAGAAGTTAAACCAAGTCTACCAGTGTTTACCATGGGCAGATGGGTATGTGATAGTACAATCCATTTCCTTTCACCTAATTTTTAAAATTCCCTTTTTAAAACAAAACACCCAGCAGCATGATCAGCAGAGGGCATGTGTAGTAAGGCTCTGAAGCTGACATTGGCTTTCTGACAACATTTATCATCATCAATTTCACGTTTTATAGTTGTTCTTTTTTTTGTCCTTTTCAGATGACAATGAGCCTTCTCTGGGGGCATCTGTGGGCTTTGGGGTTTTTTGGTAGCAGTTACATTGCAGGGGAAACCGGGAAGTTTGGGGTTATGTCATGACACAGATAAGAATGTGAAGCAATGGGTAGGTGAATTTAAAAAAAAAATCAAAAAAGAAAACTAAAGGGCCCCTCCCAAAATTTTTAAATAAAAGCTTTTTGGATTTCCTTCATGTGTTTGAACCTTGTAAGCATTTTCCCTTTCCCCTTTCCCCTGCAAAATATACCCTTATCTGGAATCTCCATGGTGGCTTTGTGGGGGGCCCTTTTTACATTTTTAATTGTAGCACTATGATTCCCCTAAAAATTTTGGTTCCCATACAGAAGCTTAAAATTTTTCAGTTGAAGGAGGAGTATCTAGAAAAATTTTGGATGTTCATCAAACTAGAAACAGCTATGGCAGTTGAAATGGGGTCATAATATAATTGTGTAGTCTGAAAGAACCCCGATTTTCCTGGAGAGGATTTCACAGGCTGTAGAATAAAACCCCCTTTCTGCACTAGCCTGTTATAGCGCTATGATTCCACTTTCCAATTCCCGGGGTTTGCAGCTTAGGGGGGGGCCGGCTTTGGGCCCCCCCCTAAACTGCAAACCCCAGGGTTCAATAGGATGTTGAAAGTGGAATCATATGCTTAAAAGGGGTGGGGGAGAAAAAACCCTTAAAAGTGGGGGACTTTCGGGTGGGCCCGGGGGCCAAATTTTTTGCCCCAGGACAGGTGGAAGAAAGGGGGGGCAAAGGGGGCTGTGGTTTGGGAGGGGGAAAAATAAGGACATCCCCCCCCTATTTTAAGGAATTTTGCTCCCTAAACGAATTGTTTATCTCTAAATTTATAGCATTGCTGTAACTTGAAACTTCAGTTGAACATTTAGAAAAATTGGGGTTCAACGTCTTAAAAGGGCAAAAAATTAAGAGCTCAAGGTGTAAATGATTTTCATGTCTCACCCTTTGGGAGTCTAAAGCCCGGGGGACTGAAAGAAAATTTCATTGGGGGAGGGCAGAAATTTTTTTTTGGAGGAGGGTACTTCCTTCCTCCCCATCCCATAGCTGTCTCCCTGGGCAGTGGGGAGAAGAATTTACTGGCAACTGTATGCTTACATTTTCCAAAAACTGATGTGAAATCCTAACCCAGTACACTACTTCACTTCCGGGAAAGGAAGAAAGCCAGGAGATAACTGTGACAAAATCAGTACAAATGAAATGAAGGAAGTACCCACTTTTTTTTTTTTTTCTTCTTCACATATTGCTGGTACAACTTTATTATTTTTTTATTTTTTTATCTTGTAAACAGGGAAAAAGCTGTAATAGCCCATCTTATAATAACAAGCAAGTTCTGAAATGTTGACCGGGTTTTTAGGGAAAATTTTTGCCAGGGCTTTTTCCCCCCCTGAGGAAGGAGGTGGTACGAAAAAGGGGCCCCTTTAGTGGGGGGCACCCCAATTTCCCATTATTAAAATCCATCCAGGCTCACCTGATGCATGTATTATGGTCCCTTTTGGAAAGGTGAAAAGGGCCTTTATGTGCTGCAATGGGAAGTGGTAGTGGTAACAAACCTTAATTTTGATCTAACATTAGTCACGGGGTGAATTACAACTCTTGAAAACCCTAGATGTTGTTTCCTAATGTAGTTTTAATTTTGACTATATTTTCATTTTTCTTTCCCCGTGCAGAAAAAGCTGATAAATGCTTGAATTTGATTACAGTGTTCTGCTTGCAAATGGCATTTCTGAGGAAGAAAACTAGAAACTTAAAAAGGCTTTGTGCATAATGTAAAAAAAAGGGGGTGCAGCAATAATTAACTTTTTGTACCCCATTTTTGGAAAAGGAAGCATTGTGGAGGAGCTGGAGCCCTAAATTAGGGAGAGCCTCCCACCCTCTCTTACTGTGATTTCACTTAAATGGACTTTATTTTAAAACCCTTTTTTTCACAGCACCAGCAACTCACCTACAAACTGGGCATAATAATACAGTCTACTTTATAAGGGAAATTTTAAAGGGTCCCCACTTTGGGATCCCTTTGGGTTTTTTTCCCCTGATGAAATGCTTCTATCTGTAGGAGTTCTGGAAGGGGAAGCAAATCCTCTCATTGCATCCCCTTTATTTCCCCTACACTGCAAAAAATGCTCTCTCCCCCCCCAGGGCCCGTTTCTGAGCAGTCAAGAAAGCAAAAAGGGGCAAAAAAGGGAAATTTAGTCATAGTAGTGGCCAG